>VMDR010000913.1:0-64840 GCA_007922815.1 Macrotus californicus | reverse complement strand
TCTTTTCATAAACCTTCTACAGTTATTGCTAAAGGTTTCACCTAAAATCCTTTTATTCTACTTAAATCTATTTAATTTACCAGTTCTTAACATTTATGTTTAGGTTTCCCACAAAACTTCATGAGACTTTAGATAAAATCAGCCTTCATTCTAAATTATTATTTTTGCTGATCAATTTATAAGCTTAGGTAAAGTAAAGACATGTGTGTTTTAATTAAACCAACAAACTTAAACCAGTTTTAATATCAGATATTTTCCCAAATCTCTTGATCTCGTAAAGCATTTGGATTGGTTTCTATATTTCTGAAAATTTTAGAATACCCAGTCCTTAATTTATATAAGTGCTTAATTCCTGTAAGCCAATTAAATGTAGCTCTTTTACCAGTCAGCCATACCATCTGCAGGTAGCAAATACCACACAGATATAGCACATATATAGACACACATGAACATACAAACAGATGCAGATAGAGACCTCATGGCTTCCATAAAAGATGTGTGTTCTGTTCAAAGGACCTTTCCTCACAGAGTATAGACCTTCTAATATCTTTCCTGACTTCAGTTCTTCCTCTGGTTTTCTAACCCTAGCTTCTGCCTGTAACGGTGTCAGTTTCCAGCCCATAAGAGGGACCAGCCTATAGCTGCAGCCATCATTTTCCTGCCTTGACATAGTGTAGCTCCTCAAACAAGTGCATGAGATCAGCCAGTGTTTCGGGGGCATCCCAGCACTCACCCAGCTGTCTACATGTATCTGTTATAGAGGCCACCCCTCCTCACATGGATGTAGATGGTGAACCTGGAGTTTCCCCTGCAGATGCTTCCCCCGCCCCCAAAGCTCATTTCTTTGGTCTCCTGGCTGGATCACTGATTGTTAGTATATACAGACCCAGGGGAAAGCTCCAAGAATAAATATCTACCTCTGAACATGGAGGGCAGGAAAAGACCAAAGAAACAGGCTGGCCACTCCAGTCTGGCAATTAATAGAGTTTATTAAGGGAAATTTACATAGGAGATATGTCCTGGGCAACTGGAAGACAAAATAGATTCCTGCGCCCACCTGGCAGGTGCCAAAGAATTATATAGAGCAAAAGGGGGTGGGGGTGAGGGGATAGTCACAGTACTAGTATGTGAATGCTACCAAGTGTGGGAAATAAGGCGCTTGACCAGGTCAGGGCAACAGCCTGTTCCAGGGCCCAGCATGTAGTGGGAGGGGCGGGAAGGGGTGCTGGTTTATGTCAGAATGAACATCGGTTCTGACCAGACAGTCTCTAAGTGGGGTTTGCACTAAGCAATCTTCCCCTTCTCTCCTGGGTCCAGTTTGTGGGTCCAGTAGTGGTCATGTTATAGAACAGTCTCTCCTCTATACTTTACATTTAGAAAACAGACAACGATAAAATACACAAACATACTCAGCACATATTTTGTGTCATGAGTTGTGCCACTTGCCTGTCACTCTAGGTAATCCATCTAATAGCCCAGAGACGCAGCTCGTGTGCTCTCACCGGTAAGTATGTCACCTAAGGGCCGCCAGCCAGGAACTACGTGGAGCTGGGCTGTAAACCCTGTCATCTGATTTCAGCCGGTGTTAACTCTTCGTAGGGATTGTGTATGCTAAATTAGAAGTATGTGTGAACTGAACTGGGCTCATTCAGTTTATTTGCTTTCCTCTGACTTCGCTTTCACTTTTAACTGACTTAAACAGTGGCACGTGGGGTATGGGCTGTCTTCACCGTGGCGGTAAAAAACAGGTGCAGCGTGGGAGGCGAGATTAGCAGCCCCCCCTGGGTAGTTACTAGGGACTAGCAGACAGCCCCCACACCCAGCACTTCCAAGTCTCACAGAGCCCAGCACGGTTATGGCAGTTGTTAAGATGACCTTCATTGTCAAGGAAAGTTCGAATTCTGTTCAGTGCATTCTACTTAGGAAGGCAAAGGAGTGCTTTCTTTTAAGATTTCCATTTACACTTATTTTACCGTTAAAACAGAGGCAGCATTACGGATTCGGAAATGTCTGCGACTAGTCTTGCATGTTCCACACTGCATTCCCTGGTTGAGGTTAACAGTTAAGAGAGAGTAGTATGCACAGTTGTCTAGGTGAACCAGAAACTTGAAGAAAGGTGTAAAGAAATAGTAAATCTGCTTAAAGCCACGTGCATGGAAATAGAAGATCTATTATGGAACCATATATAATAAATTTGGGGTTTTTTGCATTTAATTGCATGTGGAAATTAAACTTATTTCTGTCTCTGAAGTAAAAGTGGGAGCCAAAGAAATGTGTTTTAGGTTTTAAAATATATTTATATTCTCTAAAGGTGTTTTTTTTCTTTATATTTGAGAAAGGATGGTGTCAAGGTTTTTCTGCCTGCCAATGTGCAATGAACCGTACCGTCATTCAATACAAAAGCAAGCAGGTAGTTAACTGAAGTCACCTGTGCTAGGGCACGGACAAATCACATGGGTGCGTCTAAAGGTATATGGAAGTTGGGAATATGGGAAATATCTTCGATAGCTCTTTTCTCAGTTTTTTATAAAATTAGAAAAGGACTGGGAAAAATTGTGATGTGCAACACTGGAACGTCATTTCAAGCACTAAAGAATTGAAGTGGCCATGGACATCTGAAGGCATATATTCACTTTCTGTTGAGAGAGAGAAAGTAGACAGTCTTTAGTGTTTCTGAAAAAAGGCTTTCGTGTAGAGTAGATGTTTAAAACTCGGCTCCGAATGATTTTTTTCTTACCTAACATGAGAAAGTGGTAGGGAAGCCACCAGCTTTGAAACAATGGAACTGTTGAGTGGCCTGCACATGTGACGTGTTGTGTTGATGAAAGATAAGAGGGTGAGAGGGAGAAAAAAGTACTCTTTTCCTGCATATTTAGTGGGTATTTGGAAAATAATAGGCCTGTATCGTTTTCTTCTACTTTCCCTTTCTGTATGTTTGTTCACCGTGCTTAGCTGGAGCCATGGGGTAAAGCCACCTGTTTGACAGTCTTGTCTTTGGACTTCATCCTTGTGTTTCAGGTGGGCCAGCCATGCGAGGGTACCTCGTGGCCATATTCCTGAGTGCTGTCTTCCTCTATTATGTGCTGTATTGTATATTATGGAGAACAGATGTCTATGGGTAAGTTTCATTTTTGCTATTTGAAAATAACTTCCAAACTAGTCTTTCACACAGACACACAAATAGTATTAGAGGGACCTATTACCGAGCCCTGTCACATTTTGAAACTTTCCTAGCTTTCCATTATAAACTGAGGTTGTACCATCCTATTATGCTGTACATTTTCTCTCTAACAAGCTAAAAACTGATAAGCGACACCTTTTTAGTGACTTTCCAGTGAAGCGGTGGTGGAATATAACATTCTCTATATATTATCTCATCTCCTTGAATTGATGGAGTATTCTTGAACTCAATGGTACTTAACTTTAAGGGCCGAAAAATGCTCGGATAAGAGATTGATTGATAAAACGTAGATACTGCATATGGTTTCCTTAGTTTAAAAATATTTGCTGGATGATGATATATGTGTATTTTGGAACAACTTTGACTTGCAATGTCACATATAGAACTTTGAAGAGGTAAAGGCAGTTTTATTACAGAGAAAAGTTCTCTAGTAAGATTTTTACCTTTCCCCGTTGTCATTCCTTTGTCTAGAAATAAAGTTTTGATGACCTTTAAACCTGAATGGGTGGTAGTGTATGATTATATCAAAATAAATCACACGACAACTTCTTGTTTTCGATGAAGTTTAGCTCTTTTTGCTGGTATTTCAATAGTAGATCCCAGGTCATGTTTCTAGCTTGTGCTTACTGGATGAAAATATAAATCAGTACTTCTGCATTTAATGCCATCACTGGTTGATTGAAAAATAATTGAAATGCTCTTCATGGAAGGAAGTTAGCAAAAGGTCACGGGAAAACACCCGATGCCAGGTGGGTGGGTTTAGCCATAACTTTTAGGCATTAGATTTCAATATTGAGCTAGAGAACTTAGTCTGATTATATATACAGTACATAGAAATTGTACCACAGGAATCTCCCTCCATCTCTGCCACATCCTGTCTTTGACCCACACTTAGTAATGGAGGACAGAGAGAAAAAGATGCTTACTAGATTGCTACTTCCCTATTAACGCTATTGTTGGTCACAGGAGGAATGATAAAGACAATGGAAAAGGTCTGAGTTCTGTAATCTTTTTTTTTTAAAAAAAAGTATTGATTGATTTTGAGGGAGAGGGAGAAAGAAAGAGAGAGAGAGAGGTTTGTTGTTCCACTCATTTATGCATTCATCGGTTGCTTCTTGTATGTGCCCTGACCAGAGATCAAACCTGCAACCCTGGCATATCAGGACAGCGCTCCAACCCACTGAGCTACCTGGCCGAGGCCACCACAGGCTTTTGTTATCAGGATTTGAGGAATGTTCATGTTATTCCTAAGCAAACACATCAGTCCAGTCACAGAAATTACCTCAAAGGCGTGTTGCTGTGAACTTGCTTCCTTAACAGATATTAAGACAGTGGCGAGGGGGCAGGGCAGCGGCCAGCGTGGCCTGTTTGCACTGACAGTCACCGTGCAGGGTGCCAGCACCATGAACGTCTTAACTTCGGAGCAGGTCTTTGACCACCCATGGGAAGCTGTTGCAACAGATGCAGAGCGGAAGTATGTAAACCCTATGAGCCCAGAGGTAGTTGCAGTTGATGTATTGAGCAGACAAAGACTCTTCTGGAAAGTTGCACAGACACAGACTTCCCAGCACAGAGTGGGGACTGGCTTCTGTTGTAAAGTCTCTCATGGGTGCAGAAGAGCCAACAGAAATGTGCAAGAACATTCTGCAGTTGATCCTGTAGAGAAAACAATGCAACTTAAACACGCTAAATTTTATTTACAAAAATGGCTTCAGTCGATGAGAGACTTATATACAAACCACATCCTCAGGAAGCAGAAAAAATTGTTTTGGCTCCAGAGGCCAGGGTCACCGTGAAAGGAGTCAGTAGTCATCTGGAAGAGCTGATGGCAAGTCCGACATCTTCCAGCGCTGATAAAGGCTGAGAAGCCATGGAGTGGGTAACACATTCGTAAATGAAGCGCTGGGAGTGCAGACGGACAGCTTCAGCAAGAGGGGGCATGAGAACACCGACGGCCGCAGCAGCGTTCGCGGAGAAGTGACCAAAGTCGCCGTGCAACACCCAGTGCCCTGGAGCTCTGCGGGCTCCTACTCACGTGTTATTTAAAAAAACAACTATATTTTATATGCAATTAAAAAAACACACGCTGAAGAAAGGCTATGTGACTTAACCAAGAGGTGCAGGGATTCTAATTATTAGTGTTGTTTGAAATGACTGGTTTTGAGGATTCCAGTATTTACGAGACAATTTAACACTTTTTGAAAAGTACTCAGAAATTGCATATTAAATCTCCTTAAGGTAGGACTTTAATGTTTTTCTTGTGCTGGAGCTCTGCCTGGCTTTGGACCAACCCCAGGACAAAGCAGAGCCACCTCTAAATGCGCACAGTTGCCCTGCTGCAGTAAACTTCAAGAGGGAACTCACTTTCAAAAGAGAAACTATCTAGTTTTAAAACAGATGTTACTTTGTATGAAATTACTTCCTCTAAACCACCACGATCGAAAAGAGCGTGTTTCATAGTTCACAGGCCGGTCCTCAACCACTGAGCCACACTGGCCAGGGCCAAAGAGACAGTGTTTTAATTTGGTGCTTGAGAGACATTTTTGGAGTGAAAATGATCACTCAAGTAATATATAACTCAAACAAAAATATGACTTTGTTGTATTAAAAGAGTACTGTGTTACTTGCCCAAGTTTTGTAACTTAGTGAAGGTATTACCTTCCTTGGATTGGTCTTTTATGATTTAGTATGCTGCATCGTGAGCTGGTTGTGTTAGCTGAAAAAATAAGTCATTACCGGAATTTCGCAGCTCTCTGAACCTGCACAGAAGGGCAGCTGCTCACATCTTTTAGCATTTAGTAATTTACATGTGCCTCACCTGTGGATTACCACGTGTCAAAACTATGGTTCTATAATTGCTAAAGCAGGAGATGTTAGGTTATTTGAGTATAATTACTCTTTGAAGCAATTGTGACCACAAAAAAATCTTTCTTACATGAGGAGGAGCTGCGCGTGACTTGAAATTACTCAAGTGACGGCTTTATCTGAGGCGTGAATCCCAGGCACTTAATGTTTTTAATCGTGTGGGGCCACCGCAGGGGTGAGGGTGGTGGGAGAGAAGAAAAGCAGGAAAGAAAGCGCGGACCTGAAGGAACTGCCACACGAATTGCTTTGCAGCTCTTGTTCATGGGAAGTCCTGCCTCTGGGTGCCCCAGGCAGCTGCGCTCTGAGAAACAGTCTCGGAAATGCCTTCTGTTTCCTACTTTGTGGCAGTTAATTATCAACCAGTAAAAAACATCTTTGACACTTGTAATTGTTGCTTGTAGAGTATTTTTGTCAAATGGTGATTAGCCCTTGTCTTTATTTGACAATGCTTAACGCGATAGACTTCTAGTCGAGTTTTCTGTAAAAGAAACCAGGTCACATAAACCACAGAAATAGTATACCAGACTATTGACAAATTAGTGTTTTTCTACTTGAAATATTATATTGTTTAGCTTAAGACTTCTTAGGGCATTTGTGAAAGCAAATGAACTTCGGTAAGGGTTTTGATTATTTTTGGTAACCAGTGATGGTTTTTATAATTGATAGAACATTTCAGCTAAGCAAAACAATGCTAAATAGGGATATTTAAGAAAAAGCTGCCATGTGTAATTTCTGTAAATTATACTTGTTCTGAAAAAGGTGTAATGAATATGCCCTGATGATGATAAGATTTCCTCACACACACAACTGTTAAGACAGACCGTTGTCTTTTGTTAAAGCCACCCAAAGTATGTCTTCGCAATATAAAATAATTTGCTTTATATTTCTGAATAACTTTAGAAATAACCTTTATTTTGCCCTCTGAATATAGTTTCTTTTTAAAAATTTTATTTATTTATTTTTAGACAGAAGGGAAAGAGAAAGAGAGGGAGAGAAACATCAGTGTGTAGTTGCCTCTTGTGCGCCCCCAACCAGGACCTGGCCCACAACTCAGGCATGTGCCCTGACTGGGAATCGACTGGCGACCCTTTGGTTTGCAGGCTGGTACTCAATCTACTGAGCCACACCAGTCAGGGCTGAATATAGTTTATATGACCTGATGTGTTGGTCCACCATATTTATGTGTCTTCCTTACGTATAAATCAAGGAATTCTTGCCATTTATGGTATTCACAAAAGATGTTTCTTTGCATGAGGGTGTTACTAGCCACATTCAAGGAGGGACCCAAAAAAAACACAGAATTTATTTATTAAAAATTGTGCATTTATTCTTGCATGTTTAAACTTAAGTCACCTTCAAAGTACTGGGTTGGTCAAAGAGTTCATTCTGTTTCCCTGTAAGGATGGCTCTTGTAGCACTTAGTTCTCTTTAACTTCGTTCAAAACAGTTTTGTTAGATTGTGCTGTCACAGCCGTCATGTCGGTGTGTGTTTACAAAGACATATCAAGAGAAACTAGCCAACGGCTTAGATTTTTCTGAAGTTGGAATGGGACTTGACTCCCCCCGCCCCCCAAAAAACATATCAAAATTAGTGAATTTTTGGTGTAGCCATTTTAATATTGAAGATGAAAGAAAATAAGCAATATTTTCAGCATATTTTGCTTTATTATTTCAAGAAAGGTAAAAACAGAACTGAAATGCAAAAAAAGATCTGTGCAGTGTATGGAGAAGGTGCTGTGACTGATCAAACGTGTCAAAAGTGGTTTGTGAAGTTTTGTGCTGGAGATTTCTCACTAGACGATGCTCACGGTTGGGTAGACCAGTTGAAGTTGATAGTGACCAAATTGAGACATTAATTGAGAACAATCAATGTTATACCATGAGGGAGATAGCCAACATACTCAAAATATCCAAATCAATCAAGTTATTCATGAAAATGAAAAATATCTTTTCTTTGATGGAAAAAAAATGAAATGAACTTTTTGGCCAATTCAATACTCTCCATTTCATGCAATATACCTATTGAGATGTTTTTTCCACTGCTCAAAACAGTTTTTGGAGTTGTTGACTTTGATGCCTTTTAGTGCTTCTGCTGTTTTTTGTTTCACTTCTTCCACATTGGCAAAAAGTTTCCCTTTGAGAACTGTTTTCATCCAGGGAAACAAAAAAAAGTTGCTGGGGTGAGATCCAGTTAGCAGGGAGGGTGGGGTATGGGGGTCAGGCCATTTTTGGTCAAAAACCGCTGAACACTCAGTGTGGTGTGGGCAGGTGCACTTGTAAATCACCCATCATGAAATGGGTAAACATTTTGAAAGAGCCCTAAAAACAAATTTACTGAAGCTGAACACAGCCTCTCACAACAACACCAGTTGGTACACTGACACAGATGAGCTCCAGAACACTCACCTAGCGTGGAAGTCTGTACTACAAGGGGCCTGCCCTCCAGAAGATAATTCCTCTCATAGTTCAGGAACTTAGCACTTCTAATTATAAGGACTCAGTGTTGCCCCGAAATTGAAAATTGGGTCTATCCATGGGGAGTTGACTGTTTCAGTTTGAATCCTGTGAGTTATAGAAGAAAATGGGTTAGTTTTCTTTTTAGATTGATTTTTTTTTTCATTTTTAAATTACTTTATTGTTGTTCAATTACAGTTTGAATTTTCTCCCCATCACTCTCCCCCCACCCCAGCCTTAGATTGATTTTTTCACATAACTGATTGCCATTAATATGCTGTTACATTAAGCTGTGTTCCCCTTTCCTGGCTAAGTCTGGATCCTGCCACCCTATCCCCTTCGTTTGTTTTTGTTTTCTCTGTCTTTCACAATGCCCTTTTAAATTGCGGAGACAAGTGCTCCATTCAGGAGACACACAGGTCTAGCCTGTGCCAGGAACTGAGGAGAGGTAGATATGGCTCTCAACAGTGTGATTTGTGGAGTCACCAGACCACAGGGCAGGGTGTGTGCAGCCACTCAGACTGGTGTGCCTGTGGTCTTTGCAGCTGGTAGGTGACCCAGGTGGGGCGTAGAGGGTCTACATCCGTGTGCAGGTGGGCGAACTGGGCTTCTCAGGCTTTGGGGGATTTCTGAAAAGTGAGCCAGCTTGTGGCTTCCACAGTGCGGGGACCCAGGCCCTTCTGGGAGGGTCCTTTGATTCACCTCTCATGGACCCACTTGTGGGTCCCTCACCACCTCAGCCTTTTCTCTCCCTCTTGCCTGGCATCCACAAATCCTCAGATGTGTGCAGGACTCGGAGGAGTTACTGTCACACCTCAGGGGCGGCCGTGAGGACTTTTGTGTCCTGCCCGAGAAGCCTCTCTGGTGGCACGAAGTGGGTTCCCAGGGCATTTGCTTCCCTCTGGGCGGGCCGCCTGGTTCTGCTTTCTGACCGAAGTTTCTGGTTTTGCCTTACAGGGTGCCACCTGCGGAAATGAAACGGAGAAATAAGATCCAGCCTTGCTCCTCAAAGCCAGCTTTTGCCTCGCTCCTGAGGTAAACGTTTAAAAGAAACTGGCACACCAAAGGTTCAGAATGTGTTTGCGGTCATTTTCCACGTTGGTTTGCTTTTTCCATGCAACTCTTAGCAGTGTGAAGGGGACGCCCTGCATTTAGGGAGGGGCTCGACCATCCTGTCTCCTTGCGCTGTCAGTAGAGCCCTGCGCGGATTTTGAGAAAAGGCATTGGAGAGCTCAGGGTAGTGTTCTGTTCACACAGGTGAGATTGGAGAGGTCTGTTTGTGATTGGTCACGAAAAAGGGAGCCAGTTTTTAGGGTTTTATTCCACCCCCTTGCTTTCCCACGTTATTTTTATCCTTATTTTGTGCCTTCTCCCTCGCCTCTAGGTTGAGCTTTACATGTAGAAATTTTCCCTGACTTCCACTGACTTTAATGACCTACATATTCATCTACACGGAATGTAAATAATGATCGTTCATTATGGCTGTCAGGACTTGCAGGGAATTTGTTCTCCCATTCACAGTTATTTCCTCCCTGTCACCTCAATTTGAACAGACTAATCGAAGTAATTCTAGAGAAAAAGGAAGAAGTGATGATCTAGTCGGGGCATGCTTCATTGTGTAAAATGGGCACAAGTTGTGTGTTTTTTTACCATTTTATCTATTAAGGATCAAAAATCAAATTTTCTGTTTTTATTTTGTTTTATTATATTATTGTACCTTTGCATTACTGGTTCTTTACATTTTGGGGGGGCTACAGGTCCCCTGAAAATGTCAACCAACTCTCTGGAAACCTGCAGACACAGGAACCGTTTCTGCACATGGTTATGGGCGACCCACAGCTGCTCGTGGTCTCTCCATGGGCTGTGTCAGTCAGGGCCCCTGAAAGGCTCGGAGAGTGACCTTATACTTTTTTCACGATGCCCTGTACTAAGAAATACACTTACTTTGTAGCTTAGTATACAGGCGTGTTTATAATAAGAAAGAATTTTTACCCTTCTTATTCCAGATGCCCTGTATCCTCTTCTATTTACTTAAAAAAATATGTTAATTGTGACTCACAAAATTGATTTCATGAAGTGCCTGTAGACGGCAGACTGCAAGTTTAAAAGGCTATTCTAGAATCAAGGTATTCTTTGCCTTCAGTGAAAAAGGGTATTTCCTGTCTGAGAAAACCCTGAAGGGTTAAAGTATTTCTGTAGTGTTTGCTCAGCAGGAGTGGACTGCAGTTTGGTGACGGGTAGATCCATGTTAGTCCTGTGAATTGTGTGAGCTGGGGGCAATAGCACTCTGGGGAAGCTCTGCTGGAAGCCTGGATGCTGCCCGCAGGACTGTAGAAAGGACACCTCCTCAGAGTTAAGCCTGGGTGTGGATTTCAGCTCTGTCAGATATGGGTCAGTGACCCCAGATAATGCTCTATAGTTCCTTCACTTTTCATAGCTTCAGTTTGTCTGTCTAAATTGATTAATAGACGTTACGTACCTTCTCAGGCTTTTGTAGCTGTTACAGTAGCAGAAACGTAATGTAATATGATACATTATAATACAGTGTAATATACAATGTAAGGTATAATTATTACAGATAAGGCTGATACTGATTGAGCCCCTACTGTGTGTGAGACATGGCACTAAACTGCTATTTCATTCAGAAATAAAATATAAGTCATTTAGCACAAGGTTTGACTGGCAATAGACATTAATCATTGGTCATCATCCTTATCCCCCCCTGCACCTCCGAAGAACAGAGTCCTTTATTGCATTGCTCTCAGGGTGCAAAGTCATCCGTGGTTCACTTTCCCACGCTGGTAAGATCTTGAGACCCCTCCCAATCCTATGTCAGGTGACCTGACACTTTATCTTCTCAGAGCAGATCCTGAACTTGAGCATCAGTCCTGGTACACACATGAACAGCGGCATCTGGGAAACACATCATGTCTACAGCAGGAAGGGCTGGTTTCTCACCTGTCTCCTTAGTCTGAATACCTGTGAGTTCCCAGCTCAGGCCTGAGGGTCTTACCCTCTGGGCCTTGCCTCAGTCTAGTGACTTGTGAGGGGCAGAGACCACATAAAACTGCAGCTCGTTCACCCCTGCGCTACTGCTGTCGACTTCCCTCTGTCATGTAGCCTCTGAAACCTCGGGGGCCCTCTCCTCTCCACCCGCAGTCTGCAGACTGAGAAAATGCAACAGTGATAAGTCTGGAAAGGCGGGCCCCTGTGTGAGGTTTGGGCTGAGGGTTAGCGTGATTTGCGCTGTGGCGTACCATCCTTCCGGTATGTAAGAATAACATTTCAATATGAATGCCACTTGCTTGTCTTTCATTAAAAAAAAATTTTTTTCTATTAGATAATGCTTGCATCAAGAATTAATTTGGAGTTCGAATCTATTCAGTCATTTATTAAATATATGTTGCCTGCCTCCTCTGCTAGGCACTAAATGTGAGAAAAACCAGAGCACCCCCACCCCCTTATCAAACTTTCCTGAGCAGGGGCACCTCCAGGCCAGAGCAGGCAATAAGAAGACAAGTGCCCCCCGGTTCTTCCTCTTGAGTAGATCTTCACAGGACGACACCAGGAGCGCAGTTCTAGCTACATCTCATTTCAATGTAGTTTTTGTTTTCACAGCTGACACTTTCATCCGTAGGACCCCTTTACATTTGGAAGTGGCTTAGCACCAATATTTTTATTTTCTCATATGACTTCCTTTCCTTCTTCCTGTATATGGCTACCATTTCATCACTTGGTATTGGTCTGTTTTAAAATGTTGTTCCCCCAAACCTCACCCTCTTAGCTGTGCTATGATTTTGGTTCTGCTGCCTGGAGCGTGTTTCCATTCTGGTCTGTAGATTCATGGTGCATCCCATTCTGTGTAATATTCAAATACTGATTAAGTGATTTTAAAGAATTTAAAAAAATAATGATATATTCAGGTAGTCGATATAACGATATGAATGATGTGCTACGGGTATTTTCAGTTGTGGCTTTAAAAGCCTAGAGGTGTTACAGGCATTTGGAAAAAGTCATTCTTTATCCTTATCTTCCAGGTTTCATCAGTTCCATCCTTTTCTTTGTGCTGCTGATTTTAAAAAGCTTGCTTCCTTATATGGTAGTGATAAGTTTGATTTGCCCTACGGGATAAGAACATCAGGTCAGTAATGTTACTCTTGTACGCCCTGTGAAGTATGAGTGGTGCTTGGTGTGAACCGCGAGTTTACGGAATTGTAAGGTCATGTCATCTTTCTGCTTCATAGCGATTCCTAAAGAATTTGATTTGGGAATGGGAAGAAGGGAGTCAATTTTAACCTATAAATCCCTCTGGGGCATGTAGAGTAAAAGAATAAAAAAGGTAGGTTTTGTTGTGGTGCGGTGAGGACACTGGTTCTTACTTCTCTTTTGTCACCTTTATTGTCACTGAGTTCTGAGGCCTCACCTTATTCCAGCTTAGAGTTAGCAAGATAGCTCTGCGTGCTTCGTTCCGTCCGATCTCCCATTTCACCTTTCTGTTGTCTTGTTTTATTTCATCAGCAAGTTCTAGCTCCTTGACCAGTTTTAAAAATTTAACCCATGGATATTTTATCTTTGCTAAATTTAGAGAGAAATATTCCATCTACTGATGATGAAACCTTTTTCCTTCTGTTTGCATGTGACGGGCCTTCCACCTCTTTACCTTCTCAATTTTTGAGAGACTCTGAAAGCCCAGAAGGTGACAAGCCTACAGTTTTCTGAGTTAGATTTTGCTTATTTAACTAATCCTGTGTGTGTGTGCCTGTGTTTTAAAAATATACCGCAGAGACTTTGATAATTCAATAAGGGTTAAACTTTCTGCATATTGATTTCTATACTGATGTCAATTTCAGAATCATTTGATAGTTCTAATTTGGGGGTTACTTTTTATGATTGTTTTCCCATTAAGCTGCTTATTTTCCTGGGTTTTTTTGGGCACGTGTCCTTGGAGCGTTTACCATTTGGGTGTGCCTGTTAGGTAGTGCTGGCTAAATGCAATGGTATCATGAATCTTCATCACAGAAGAAATGAAATGTAGGCACGCCAGCTGGAGGTGGCTTTGGAGGAAGGCAAGGGGGTGAGGTAGCTCTCTGTGTGCCTGAGAAGCCTCGATTTCTTTCATTCACAGTACTCCTTCTGTTTTCCAGCGGGACATTTTCAACTTGCTCTTTCAAAACTGCAGAGCTGCGACCTCTTCGATGAGTTCGACAAGTGAGTTCATTTCCTTGCTTCTGTTTGACTGTTGGTTTCATCTGAAGTAGTCCAGAGCATGCCCCCACAGTAAAATGCGGTCACTCCGGAAAATTCCACAGCATTTGTGCATAACGAACACATCTAGTAGTTATTTCTAGCACACTTGAAATACACTCCAAAGTTAATTTAGAAGCTGCATGATTGGTTGGCCCAAAAGATGCAGAAGGTCTTATGATGTGTGATGCTGGTGCACAGTGAGGACATTTTTAACCCACATCCATCTTCTCTGAGTTGTTGTTACTGAAGAATTAATTCCTATGCCCTGGTAAAGAGCTCACAGCCTCCCTCTGCACTGTCTCCCTTACCTTCCCATTTATCTTTTAAACTGTTCATAAGGATCCTTTCTCTTTTATTTGAATATTGGATTTCAGAAGCAGCTCCCTTCCTTTTATTCAGAATTATATTGGAGGGAAGCAAACAGCTTGCTTAGACACACATTTTCTGACTATAAATAGTAACGTAGCTTCTAGAAAATTTTGATGTCAAGTTAACCCTGTCGGAATTGAATTGCCAATTGAATTGCCAATTGAATTAGCAGGTGGACTTATTTTACAGAGGCAGACTTATTTCCACAGTTTTAAGCCGCCCTTCAGAATTTGGCCAGTGGCCTCGGGGGATGATATGGGTAGTCTGTAGATGTCAGACCTCCATTAAAAGTAAAATGCAGAATTTCCCTTCTTGCTCAAGAGAACAGAGGTGCTGTTTGAAGGGGGAGGGTGGTGCGAAGATGGGACAGTGGCCAAAGGTGTGAAAATGAGGACAGAGTTTACACAGCAGCGGCAGGAATAATGCTGGATTTTGTCTGAGTTTACCTCCTTTGTCTCTTTTGGGGTCCCAGGTTATTGACATGTGGAGTATGATACATATGTTGGCTCATTGCAGTTTGTACTTGTTACAGTTTATTTTATTTTTTTGCTTTGTGATTCCTTCTTTTTATTTTTATGAAACTTATTGGGATGACATTGGTTAATACAATTACACAGGTTTCAGGTGTACAATTCTATAACACATCATCTGCATATTGTATTGTGTGTTCACCTCCCCAAGTCAGGTGTCCTTCAGTCACTTTTTATGCCCCCCTGTACCCTCCCTACCTCCCCCAGCCCCTTTCCCTCTGGTGATTACCACACTGTTGTCTGAATTTTTCCTTTTTTTTTTCTTTGCTGAATCCCTTCAGTTTTTTCACCCAGATCCCCAAACCTTGTACTTGCTATAGTTTAAAACAATGCCATCAACCTATCCCAATATCAATTTTTGCTTGAATATCAACAACAACAACATATACTCTTTTCTAACCCAAAGTTTATATGGCTCTCATTAGTAGAATATTGTTCTGCGCGGACCATTGGCATCTGTGCTTTATGTTAGTTCTCTCCAATTTTTACATCCGCCTGCAAAGTATGCTTGGGGGTCTTCTCTTTTTAGCTGGGGAAACTGAGGCCAGGCAAACGTATGTAGTTCATTGTAGCTGGTACATGCCAGAGCTGGGATGTAACCTAGAGAGACTAATCCAGTGCCTGGATTTCTGACTTAAACATGACAAGCTTATACCTTAAATATTTGCAGCAAGTATCTGCAAATATTTGAAAAGATTCTTGGCCCTGTAAATGTGAGCCACTGACAGGATGCTTGAGGCTATGGGAGTGAAAGTTTTATTTTTGCCTTGTTTTTATCTCAGAACCAGACTGCGTTTTATTTAGTTGCTGTCAGAACCTCTTCTGACACAGGTGTTCATCATCTGCGGGCCTGGGCCAGGCTGTTTCCTCTCCCCGTCCTTCCGTCCTTTGTCACTGCGAGTGCCCCCTCCTTGCACCATCAGCCCGTGTCAGCTTCTTAGCATCTCCTGTTTGGGGGGGGGAGGTGGGTATGGGTGGTGGGGAGAGATCAATGTTCACGCTGACTGTGCAAGAGTTCTTTAGTCTGAAGTTGTTAAGAGACAGAGGTTGAATAAATGCTGTCAGAGACCCTTCAAAGGGAGAGGGAACAGAAACGTCCTTTGGGGTCCCCAGAGTGAGCATAGGAGGCACTCAGATACTCAGCATTGCTGAGCTGCTTGTGTGACACGTGCACACCTGCTCCCCAGGGACTTCAGAAAGAGTATTTTGAAATTCGATAATGTTGACTAAGTTAAGAAACATCCAACCTGTAGAGAATTTTTATCAGTTTGTTTGAGCCAAACTGACAACAAATGCTTGGAAGCAAGACCTCAAATGGTCTGGAGCCTGGCACTTTTGCAGCTTATTTTACATATTAGAGTAAAAGGAGGTCTAAGGAAGGTGCATGAAGCCCGCTGGCGGTGGGTTAAGGAGGGGGAGAAAGCACAGCGGGGGAGTCTCCAGGGCTGGATAGAAGACAATGCAGAGAAACGCATACTTTTGTATGGGTGGGTACTGGGCAGGTAACTGTTGACATTGGCAGCAGGTAACAACGAACATTTACAGCACAGAGAGCACACAAGGAGCTCAGTAACCACCGGCACTGTGGGCTGCGCTCTGGGGCCAGCAGTTGTGCCTTCAGGGGCCGGAAAAGAAAATGACTGGCATTTCTAAGGTATGTTCTCCTACATGCCTAAGGGCAATGGACAGGGCTCACTTGGGGTAAGGATTGACCTTTGCTAAGAAAGCTGTCGGCCTGGGACATGACTCCCTGCTCTGACCTGCCCAGTTAGGAGCCCGTGATCAGACCAGGCCGTGTAGTGACTTTGGCTCACTGACCCTGTTAGGCCAGCCCGTTCTCTGTCCACAGCGAGGTTATACCTGTGACCTGTACCTTCCTTTGCATGTTGACTGTTGCCAGGGCTTCACCTGCGATAAATTTGGTCTATATTTTAAGTAAGTCATTCTGTGTTTGTCTGGCGCCCACTGCACAACACAGAAACAGTAACAGGCCAGCTTATGCCTGAGCAATGTATTTTACATGCGTTCCGGAAAGGCAGGTACACCAGCCTGCCTTGGTGCTGTCCGAGTCAACTCACACTGTCCCCTGAATGACCTCCATCTGCCATTTCTCCTCTAGACCTGGGAAAAACCTCCAGAAGACAGGGGTGTGAGAACAGTCTTTCTCAGGCAGAGGATTCGGACCACCCTCAGTGGGGGAGTCCTTCCTGAGCCCCCGGCCATGCACTGGGAAGCTGGCCCCACATGTACGAACAAGCCGACTTGTTCACTCTCGGTTGTGGGTGTGCAGGTCAGAGAGGAGGGGCTGAGGTGGGGACAGCTGAGACCTATCTTTTCACATCCATTTCTTCTTCGGCTTCTCCCTTCATCAGCATGTGATTCTTTCTTTGTCCTCTTTGTCCCTTCCAGAAAGGTTCAAACACTTTTCCTGGTTTCAACTCTGAATCCTTTATGATCCTACCAGATATACTCCTAGTTTTGTTTAGTTATCTTATTCAGCATGCACGACACCCTCATTTATGAGAGAGTCCCCTGTGAATGGGAACACTCCAAATATTGGACCAGTTGCATTTACAAGATGGAAGTTTTCTACTTTCTCATAGTTGTTACGTAAACGAAGTCAGCAGGTGAGCATTCCGGGGCCAGCCTAGCAGCTGCGAGCATCAGGGCCAAGGCTTCTCCATGGTGACTTGGCCACTTCTATAGACATCGCTTCCTCCTTCTGGTCCACTCTTCGGGCTGTACCTTCAGCCATTACATCTGCATTCTGGCCACCAAGGAGGAGAAAGCAGGAAGGGCATGCTCCCAACCAGTAAGACTTGCCTTCTTTCAGGACACGTTCCAGCAGTCACATATAGCAAGCACTTCCTTACATTCTGTGATGTGCTGTAGCCCACCAGTACCAAGTGGTGGGGGCTGTGGCTCTCCCCAACTCTGTATTCGGTGCCATGAGGGTGGAAGCTCGAGATTACCCATGGTGGGATAACTGATACCATGGAAACGGGCAAACATAACCAACAGAGGCTTCTCCCATGCACCTCCTCCTGCCAAAGAGAAGTGGTTGTTAAACATTTGCTAGCAAATACAGATTATATCCTGCTGATTAGGAATATAGTCACAAGGCCACATCCAGCTGTAAATTGGAGATTGTAGCCCTTATTCCACATGGCTGTATGCTCACCTTTTTTTAAAAAAGGAGTCCTATTTTAATGAACAAAGAAACATGATTATTGAGGGGCAACTAGCAGTCTTCATCAACCTTCCCCACCATTTTCCTAGTCCCCACCTGTTCGTGCTTGAGACTGCCAGGATTCTAACTCAGTTACTACGTAACTGGAGCAGCTCAGCTCAGTGCTCCCAGCAGCCCTGGTTTCTGTCCTGGAGCACTGATACATTGTGCAGACTGGGGAACATACTGGTGTTGTCCATCAGTTTGAGGTGGCATCTCTTCTGGAGGTCTAATTTATCCCCTATTTATAAGGTAATTTTAGTAAGTAACTCTGAGGCAGAGAGAGCCTTTTTCTAAGGTGAAGACCATGAAGAACTTGGGCCAGAAATAGAGAGGGATGCGTGTGTTTGGCCATGAAGCCATGTGAGAGAGCCGTGGAGTTGTAGCAATTCCATGCCTGTTCTCTACCTCCTCCTGTCCCTAGTCACTCCATGCTCCCCCTCAAATAACAACAACAACAAAAACCCGCATGTCTTTTTTGTCACAGTAATAATTATAATAATTTATCTCCCTTCCTGCAATCACATCTGTTAGAAAAACATTCACATTATAGAACATTGCCTTTGCCCCTAACTTTGTGACAGTTCTGAGTTCTCTGTGGAAAGACACCATGCAACAGGGAATGTGCATTGCCCATTTTACTTCATTTATCTTGTTGGTATGTGTCTTTAACAGAAGGTGCAATCTTGGGCTTTTTCCTTTGTAGTCTTTCAGAGTTTCTGTCCTGAGCCATGGCCCAGCAGGCGGGGGCAGGGTAAATGGTGAGGCTGCTGACTTGTTTTCTAAAGAACCCTAGTTACCTGAGCTAGCCTGTCCTTGATGTGTTGTGTGGACTGAGCCAGACCCAAACGCGAAGTAGTGAGGTCATCGAGGTGGTCAGAGGCAGGAAGGATGGAGATCATCCAGTCTAAGCCCCGCATTTTAAAGATGAGAAAACCGAGGTCCAGAAAGATTACATGACGTCAGAGGTAAGAGGCTTCCAGATGCCTCCCGTCCTCTAGTCCCCTCCTTCGCATTTCCGAACACAGAGAAAGAACAGGAATGACGCCACAGTCGGCTGTCTTAAACTGAGCATCATCTGGAGAGGCAAGGCGAGGAGAAGTCTGGAACTGTAAATTCTTTTGCTTATACTCGTCAGGGTCTCCAGGCCTAAAAATGGCCCCATTGTTTAATGTGGCTTATGAGTTCATCCTTAAACTCAAGCCTTTTTCCACCAGACGATTGTTAGATCTTTCACAGGGTTAAACTAAAACACCTCCAGGTACATGTGTAAGTTCATTGAGAACATACATGTTAAATAGGTTCTCTTTTTTCCTCTTAAAGATGCCTGTCCTTGATAGAATCTTCCCTGAACAGATACTACAGAAGAATGTTCTCTTTCCTCAGCTCTCACCCTGAAAATCAGATCACACATAGTGAATGTGCCGATTGGCCTGCTCTCTGAACCCTGCCCCTGAGCCAGATGATCCTACTAAATATGGGAAAGGAAGAAAGTCTCACAGAAATGTTGACAAATGTTTTTTTTTAACGGAGGTAAAATTTGCATAACACAAAATGAACTGTTCAAAGTGAGCAAGTCAGTGGCATTTAGTACATTCACAAGGATGTGCTACAACCGCCTTGAACTGGTTCCAAAAAATAAACCATTTAAAAATGATTATTAGAGCAATCTTTTAAATTTTTTTCTTTTCGTGTTCCTCCTTTTATGGAAACACTCCGACTAGTTCTCAGACCACAACTTTGGCAACAGAGGACTGACAACAACCTGCTAGAGCAGGGCAGCTTGACAACCAGCTGCTGTGTCTCTGGTGAAGGGGAGGCTGAGGAGGCGGGTGTTCGTGGGCCGTCTAGGCCGAGGGGTTAGCACTTGGGTAAAACAGCACTAAGCAGCCCTGTGACCTTGGGCAAGTTTTGGAGTTTCTGAACCTTGGTTCCATGTAAGGTGGGGGGCACCGTATGTGCCTGTATACCGACGCCACTTTAACTGGGAAGAGTGGAGTTGGTGCAGCCACGTTTGTGAGAGTCCAGTCAGTGTGACCAGGGACACTGGGGGGAAAGGGCGTGGGTGTGACCAGGGACACGGGGGAAGGGTGTGTGAGGTTTCTCGGTGCAGTTTGTGAGTCTAGACTTATTTCAAAATAGAAAGCTCAAGCTGGAGACCTAAGACAGCACAATACTCCCACTCCGATGTTCATAGCTGCTTTACTCAAAGTGACCCCAAATGTCCAACAACCGCTAACTGTGCATCGTGTAATGGTGTATTATTCAGCCACACAAAGGGATGAAATACTGATTCCTGCTACAACCCACCTGAGCCCTGAAAACATTATGCTCGATGGAAGAAACCAGTCACAAAAGAGCACACATATGATTCCACTTACGAGAAGTAGCCGGAATAGCCAACCTGCAGTGAGAGACGGCAGAGGAGAGGCTGCAGGACTGTAGTGAGCGGGCATGGGAAGCGCCTGCTGCAGGTTGTGGGTTTCCTTGTGGGGTGATGAAAGGCTCCGAATTTGTTGGAAACAGTGGTGACTGTTGCACAGCTTTGTGAATATGCTAAAACTCCACTTGGTTGGGAGGGCACACGGAGGTCACGCCGAGGAACCATTTGGAGTGACAAAGTGTAGTTCTCTTGTCACTCCAGCTGTGTCCTGCTGCTGTGGACGATTTCTCAGGCCCTGGGTTCCTCTCTTTATTCTCCAACACGCAGCTCGCACAAGCTGGCCGTGTTTCACAAATTTCACCAAAGACTGAGGAGGTACTTTAAGGGGACTGCATCACAGAAAAGCCGTTCTTAAAATGCGCCCATGTCGCAAGGCTCTGACGCTTCCCGGCCGCACCCTGGCCCCAGGGGCTGCTGCTTTCTCTCTCCTCAGGGGAAGCACATTCTCCCACAGCCAGAGCAGCAGAGACCCTGAAACACAAAATCTCAGCTCCCACTTAAAAGGCATGAACTTCCCTGGCCGGTGTGACTCAGTTGGTCGGCGTGTTGTCCCATAAACCGAAAGGTCACGGGTTCCATTCGTGGTCAGGGCACATGCCTAGACTGCGGGTTCAGTCCCTGGTCGGGGTGTGTATGAGAGGCAACTGATCGATGTTTCTCTCCCTCTCCCTCTCTCTCTCTCTCTCTCTCCCTCCCTTCCCCTCTAAAATCAGTAAGTGTGAGGTTACAAAAACAATTAAAAAAATAAATAAAAGACATGAACTAGCTCCCCATCCCTAACTGCCAACCTCACAATCTGAAAGCATCCCAGATTCTGCAGAGAATGCTTAAGGCCTGCATGGCTGGTCGGACACAAACGTCTTACCTAACGGAAGCACCTGTGTTGAGTTCGTTGCCTCTAACTGGTGGGATTAGTAAAAGCTGCCCAGTGCTCACCCAGGCAGAGACCATTATGTCAGCATCAGCAGAGCCTGGTGAGATTGGCAACCAGCCAGAGCATGGCCTCGGGCAACTTCAAAAGAAGGAAAAGATTTAGACGCCAGCAGTGTGTTTATTAAAGAGAGCCCAGACTCTGTTAGAGACACCAGGGTCTGCCTCTCCTCCACTCTGGACGTCTTGCTGGTTTGCAAGGGGTTCTTTACCTGGCAGCATGTTTAGCCAAGAGGAGAAGTTGAGGGTGAGGGGAAGCTGTGATTCTGTGTCAGCACAGTGAGTCATGTGTGGTGAAGGGGCAGGAGCAGCCACTCGCAGCTTTGTGGCAACTACTACAGTCGGCTAGCTGCCGGGTAGAGCCACAGACACATGGTACATGTGTGGGAGGAAGTGGTCACATGCACCCCAGAATAACAACATTCAAGACCTCAGTGACTCACTACCTCACAAAAGGGCAAACTGAGGCAAAAGGTTACGTCGCGAGGCCGAGGCCCCAGAGGTGCTGGAAAGGGCGGCCAGAACCAGCAGTCAGAGCTCCAACCAGTCCATTGCACGGTGTTCTGGGATCTTTGGGCAGCAAGGAGCGGTCTTGCTGGCTAAGAAGTGATTTAAACAAAGCAGACCGTTATCTCCCTCATCACAGAGGTACGTGGTATCTCCTCTAGTCCTGCAGGTTGGTGCTTCCCCGGGCAGGGGTGGCTGCTTATGGCTACACCGACCAGGTTGCACAGCTCCAGGAAGCACCAGTTCACACACACAGTTACCTGAGTGGCACGCTCTGTGACCAGACTGTGCGCAGCCTGAACATCTGTATGGAGCAGCCCTGGTTATGAGACGTAACCGGTGGCAAGGATGTCAGGGCTTCTCTGGCGCCCTCTGCCCTTTCCTGTTAGCTGCAAGATGTGACAGCCGCTGCCCCAACGCGATGTGATCACATGTTGACATCTAAGCAGAAAGGAAGAGGTGGATAAAAACGTGTTCTGCTCAAACCATTCTGTTGCTCAGAGTAAAATCTTTTCCAGAGCAACTAATAGACTTCCCCAGTATCTTTTTTTTTTTTTAAATCCTCACTTGAGGATATGTTTTGGATTGAGGGAAAGAGAGAAACATTGATTGGTTGCTTCCCATGTGTGCCCAACCAGGAATCAAACCTGAAACCAAAGTTATGTGCCCTGCCTGGGCATCAAACCACAGCCTTTTGGTGTATGGGATGATGCTCCAACCAACTGATCCACCTGGCCACCCAGCCAGGGTTAGACTTGCCTGGTATCTTACTGCACAGGGATGGGTCACATGGCCACCTCTGGAACAACCATTGGCAGGGCAATATAGTCACCATTGTGAGACTTACGAGAGCAGGGCTCTGCTAGCAAGTCACAAGGGACACTGGCTGTTGGTAATATGAGCACTGGGATCTGTCATAGCTTGTGGAAGATGGGGCGATGTGTTGATGCATAGGATGCTGCTGAAGGGAAAATGAATGCCAGAAAATGTTTGGAAGAGAAGACATCTCTAGAACACATTGTGACATCTCCATGATGACAGAGGTTTTGGGGCATGTCCTCAAGGCATGCCCGTGGGGCAGTGTCCCCCACCCGCCTCTCCCCGCCAATCCCTTTAGACCCTGAGCCTGGGAAACTTGGGGTCTTCTTGTTTTTGTAACAAAGCAGACACCGATTTGGACGTGACTCTTACATTTTGGGAGCTAAGAATCTTATATTAAAACATGTAAAAAAGTATTCTTAAAATATTTAGTGCTAAAAATATCAAATAGATGAGCTAAACAAACCCTAAATAAAACAGGTAAACTTATGCATACCGGAATGTGCACCTTGTTTCCTAACCTGACAGGGCCAGTGCTTGGCTTCTTTTAATGGTTCCTGTACTGGCGCATGCTCTGTTTCAACATTTTACAGCGTTTGTACCATTTCGCTACCTGGCATTTCCTAAAAGCCTTACAGTCTGGAGTTCATCTAGTGTGCCGATTCTCTGGTTCTTGGAAAAAGTCTTCTTTTTACACTTCCATGTCATGAGGGTGGTCTCAACAGCCTTCCCCTCTGTAGCTTCATCTCTGGAGGAGAACCACATGACCTGTTTCCTGATTTCTCGGGGTCTGGCTGGGCAGTGGTGGGAGCCTGGAGGCAGATGGGTCAGGCTGTTTGCTGAGAGCTGACGGGACCCAGGTCAGGGTCCTCGGCTGGTCCCAGCCAGCAACAGGAAGTCCCAGTGTGTCCTGCTTTTAAAAGCCCTTTGCTAGGAATGCAGAATGAATTTTTAGTTTGTATTGGTTAAGCTGGAAGGACCAGTACGTATGTGGGGAATTTACGTGACATGGGCAGGCACAAAGAACATGCACCATCCCCACCTGACACCAACCTGTCTGTCCGTACACTCACAAGATACAGCAGCATGCTAGAGCTAGAAACGCAGGCAAATGGGTGACACTGTGGACGCTGTATACACAGGCACTGTGGAAACACACTTGTATGAGTATTAACACGCAGAATCTTGTGTTGAAAGGAGTTTTTGTAGCTCAAAGATCTGGATTCAAATTCTATCTTCGGAGTATGACTTTGAAATGTTACCTGACAGTTTTCGGAAGCTCTTTCCTCATTTGCAGGATGGAGCTATCAGGATTGCTTCTCTCAGCGGGTGGTTGTGAGAATCAAGTGGCGGTGGGGTGGGGGGGTGGGGGGGTGGGCGTGTGTGGGCTGGTAAGAGTTAACAGTTGCTAGTGGTAATGTACTTCCTACAGATTGTTGTTCGCAAAGTTTGCACCTTTCTGATCCATCCTGAGACCTGCAAGTCACAATTGGTTGTATTTCTGCTTTGCAATAAGTGAAATTTGGCTTTGGGTTCCTGAAAGTGTGGTGGGTTCCTGCAGTCGCCCAAGTTCTTTCATAGATGACTCAGTCTCTCCCTTGTCTGTTTGCCCGACAGCGTGCCGTGTAAAAAGTGCGTGGTGGTTGGTAACGGAGGAGTTTTGAAGAACAAGACGTTAGGAGAAAAAATTGACTCCTATGATGTAATAATAAGGTAAATACTTCTCATTTGCTAAACTGGAATTGTTTCAAAAGAATGTGGTTTCCTACTTTAGTACAGCTGTGTTTTAAGAGGAGGAGGGATCGCTTTGATCTTGAGTACATTGCACAAGTTTGTCTCCCAGCTGTTGGCTGCAGTAAGGCTAGCTTTCAGGTCTCTCACTTAGCAAATATTTGTTAGGTTCCCTTCCTATGCCAGGCAGTTCTAGCCACAGGGGATACAGCAGTAAATAGACAATGTTCTTGTTCTCTGTGAAGTTTACATTCTAATGAGGGAAGGAAACAGTCATTCAACATGGAAATGTAACAATGGCTGCTGTACATACAATTAAAAATATGTGATAAGGATCGAGTGGCTACTTTAGGATGGATGACCACTGTGAGGAGGAGACATCTAAGCTGGACTGAGTGGCTAATCAAAGCTAGTCCTACGGAGATTAGGGAAAAGCAGTGTAGACAGAGGGAAGGTTTCCTGCAGGTCCTCAGGAGGATGCCACCTTGGGCTTGAGGAGGAACAAGAAACCAGTGAGGCAGAAGGGCACAGGCTGGGAGAGAGGGGTGGGCAAGCTAGGATTAGACTTCATAAGCTAGCATTCAAGCCTGGATTTTACTTGAAGTATGACAGGGAGTGTTTGAAGATTTTTAAGCAGGAAAGCAATTCGATCTGGTTACCTTTAAAACATTCTGACTGTGGCAAGAACAACGGAATACGAGGGGCAAGCATGGATGGGAAGAGCCCGCTTAGGTTGCTGTGTCCAGGCAGGTGGTGGTGACTGGGGACCGGGTTGTCTTAGCAGGGGAGGAAAGTGGGTAGACTGAGACGCGTTTCAGAGACAGTGTCATCAGGATCTGTTCATGTATCAGACGTGAGCAGAGATGGGAATAAGGGAGCCACAGCAAGCCCCTGGGGGAAAACGCCATGGGCACAACGTGACGAAAGTTATTTCAAGTGTTAAGACTGACTTATTACACCGAGTCAGCAGCAAAGGGTCAATAGTATTTACTCTCCTTTGGAACAATGTTTTGGAAACAAAGCATTCCTTCTCATAGCATGGCTTCATAGCATGTGCAAAATCTAACCTTGGCTTTGAGCATACACAACCCCAACAGGTCCTCTGTGGTTCTTTATTTTAGTTCGCTCTAGCAATAGCTATTCATCTGGTTGTGGCTGGGTATAATATGGCAATTTTATATTGTTACTTAATTTCAGAGTGTAATGGTTTTGATGGGTCTTCAATGTGATTCTTGCCTGTAAGTCACTTAGACACCTGTCTACATGCTGCACGAATTTGTAACGCTGGCCAGTAACTTTCTCTCTGAACCTCAGGGCCCTTGTCTGTAAATTCAAGAGGTTTTGTTGGAGTGTCTTCCAAGTTCTCTTTTCATTCTACTATTGGGGTTCTTAGGTTCACATTTGTTTTATTTAGCCTTCGGCTTTCCTGGAGGTAAGACTGAATTACCCCCAGCCCCCCACAATTAATTTTCAAATACAAGCACAAGTTTCTGTTTTGATCAAGCAGCTGCCCCAGAGAAGGGAGTCATTTCTTGGCCGTCCCGTGTGAATGACGGATGGACTGCACACGTGGTGGGCGGTCTGAGGCACTCTGAAACTCCGGGGACTGTGGTGGAAACGGCTCCCACTGCCGCTCGACCACATGCCCTGTGTTTTCCTCTCCACAGAATGAATGATGGTCCTGTTGTGGGACATGAAGAGGAAGTTGGAAGAAGGACAACCTTCCGACTTTTTTATCCAGAGTCTGTTTTTTCAGATCCCAGACACAACGACCCTAATTCTACGGTGATTCTCACGGCTTTTAAGCCACAAGATTTAAAGTGGCTGTGGGAACTGTTGACCGGCAGCAAAATAGTAAGCTGGCAAATTGATCTGCCTTCCGATTACCTTCAGGGTTTTTTTTTTTTCCATAAAAAAGACGACTACTAAGTCTTATTTTTTATATTCTTTATTTCAGAACACTAATGGTTTTTGGAAGAAACCAGCCTTAAACCTGATCTATAAACCATATCAAATCAGAATATTAGACCCTTTCATTATCAGAATGGCAGCTTATGAGCTGCTTAATTTTCCAAAAGTGTTTCCCAAAAACCAGGTACGTATTTTTTGGTGCTCTCTTTCATACTAAAACTCTGGCTAGTGTAGACCCGGGTAACCCGAGGGGTCTTGGAAACTGTGAGAACCAAGGCTCATGCATGAGGTAGCCGTCAGAGATACTGAAATTAGATATCTGTGGCTATTATCTTTGTCTTTTCAGGTTGCAAGCAAAAGAACCTTTAGTGAAGGTTTTTTCTGTCCTTGTGGGGGCCCTTCTGGGGTCTCTACCTGTGCACCCAGCCCAGGTGGCTCATCTCTGATAGCCTTGTCTTCAGCGTGCTGCAGCTGGGGGGTGCTGGGGGCAGGCTGTGTTCAGAGCAGCAGGATGAGCTCAGGACAATGCATGGCTTTCAGGCTAAAAAGGGCAGTCTGAAGCAATCTGTGACAGAAATATCACAGGAAAGCCAGAGGAAAGGCGAGGAAGGGCAGGAAAGTAGTTCAGAGACGCCTCTGCGGTCACAGAGGAGACACTGGTGCTGAGTTCTCAGAAAACGGAGTCACAGCAATATTGACTGATCTTGAAAGTCCCCATTCTTTAGTAGCAAGAGAGCTCACTGACTGTGACTTTTGTTAGTCTCCGATCCCTAGAAAATGATGCCCAGGTGTCTGCAGTGGCAGAGAGGTCACTTGAAGCTTGAGTTACCGTGTGACACACTCTCACAGCTGAAATCAGGGTTTTTCTTTATTGTTTTGGAATCAGGAAGAAACCCAAGAAACACATGTCATGTGTCTTTTCTTTACAATGATAAAAAATAAATCTAAAGTATTACATGCTTAAAATCAAATAACTTACAAAGGAATATTTAAGAAAAGGATAACCTTCCTTTCCCTCAGTAACTCACATTATCTCCTAAGATTTTTTTTTTTTGCCTTTTATATCCTTCTAGACTTTCCTATGTATTTATAAACACATATGCATGCACTTTTTGTGTGTTCAATATAATTGCAATTGTACCAGAGATACTATTTCCCCCCTCCATTTAATTAATGATTCCCCTATTTACAGACATTTAGGTTTGTGCCCAGCTTTTCCCTCTATAGGTACCAGAGAAATGCTTGTGCTTACAGGGATTTTCTGCACACTTGCATGATTTCTGTATGATAGACCCTCAAAGTGCAATTTCCAGGTCAAAAGACATGTGTTTTTAAATTTAAACCCTGTTTCTTAGTACTGAGAGGAAAGGATAGATTCTTAAATAACTTCTTGGTAATTCTGAGATGAAAAGGCTTCTGAGTGTACGAGTATGTTTTGTAACTTTTCAGGTCTTATTTTCCTGAGAGGTAAGGTCAGATTCATCACTTGTGTTTGGTTTTAGGTAGCATCTTAACTCCAAAAGCACAGGAGACCCCGATCTTACTTAAGAGATGGTACTACAACTACTTGTAACTAGCTCACAGTCCCAGTAGGACAGGGCATCCCAGTAGGACAGGGTGTCCCAGGAACCCAATGACACAGCCGTATTTTAGAGAGGTCGCCCAGGTCAGGTGCCATCCAGAGCTGGAGCACTCACAGTAGACCCTGGTTCTGGAAACGTGGAGTCATACTGGTGATAGGAACTAGCATAAAGGAAGAAAGCCTGTTTGAAATGATTGAAAGAGAGCCCGGGACACAAGCAGCAGAGGCAAATCTTTAAACGGGTTTTGCTAGAAAAGAGAGCAGAGAAATAGTTGGAAGAGAACATAGGATCAAGGATAGAGAACATAGGATCAAGGATAGTTTTGTTTTTAAAGGTGCGCTTGGATGCTAAGGAAGTGAAGGAGAGTGGCTAACTGGCAGCAGGGTAGGGGAGAGATGCAACAGGCGTGGAGTGAGGCCGGAGAAGCTGGCCATGGGCAGAGACAGGGACACCTCAGCCCTGTTGAGGAGAGCGTGCTGAAGATTTGGGCAAAGGCGAAGGTAGATTTGGAGTTGGGAAGATGACATACGTTTTATGTGATTTCTTGTTTTCTTAGAAAACTAGGATTAGATTGTTGAAGTAGGAGGGAGGCTAGGGCTGTTGGAGGAGAGAGGAATAAAACCGTTATCTTGGAGAGTAGGAATGGAGATTTACTCGGGGATGGAATCGGATTGCTGGGCCAACTGGACGCCTGCTCGAAACTTTGGTTATAAATGTTACAGGTGACCAGGCGAGCACGCTGTTTCTCTTGCCCCGTTCTGCTGCTCGGGTGTGGGTTTAACGAGGATTAAGATTCTGTCGGGTGTAATGCAGGTTCTGTGGGTGACAGCTGCCAGAGAATTGAAGGGAACAATCATAATGAAGTGCTCTAAGGTGTGAGGAGAGGGAGTCAGGACATGAGGAGGCACAGGAGACGGGAAGAGTGACGGGATCAGTCAGTGAAGCTGGATGGGTGTCCCCAACCCAGCCGTGAACCTCCTTTTCCAGCACATGGCGGAGGCTTCCGGTGCAGTCACAGTGGTGCACAGGGTAAAGAAAAACTTGTGCAAAAGGCTGTTTTTAGGCTTTCTTTGCATCCTGGTGTTTACTTGATGGTATTGTGCTTCTTTGTCTTTTCCTTCTTCAAAATCGTGGTTAACCACATGTAATTTCCATGGGCTCTGTAAAAAACATTTAATGAAAAGGAAATCTCCTTGAATTGTTGTGATAAGTTTGATACAGCCCTGACTGCTGTGGCTCAGTTGACCTTCATCCTAGAAACGTAAAGGCTCAATTCCCAGTCAGGGCGCAGGCCTGGGTGGTGGGTTCAGTCCCGACTGAGTGGGTCCGAGAAGCAACCAATCGACTTTGCACTCTGTCGTCAATGTTTCTCTCCCTCTTTCCCTCTTTCTCTGAAAAAACCAAAAATAAACCAGCCCTTTGATACATTTTGTTTATGCCTTGAAGGCCATCCTACCGAGAATTAAAACTTTGAATGCCAGGATCCTCCTGCGAAACACCCGTTACAGCACATTTTCTGAATATACGCATATGCGGTGATTTTTTCTTTTTTTTGTTTTTAAATTAATGAGGATCCAGCTGAGGCTGTGATGTTACCATGCATATGTCCAGAATCCCTGTTTTCTAGTCAGACACACTTACTAGTACAACTTATCACTGAAGTTATTACTTGGCTAAAGTTAGTCTTTCCCTCAAACTAGTTAAATGGTAAGATTTGTAAGATTAGGACACTCACATAGGCTTTGGAAATGAGTGTCTCATTGGGAGTTTAAGAAAAATGTTAATTTCCTTCCCCAGAAACCCAAACACCCAACAACAGGAATTATTGCCATCACATTGGCATTTCACATATGTCACGAAGTTCACCTTGCTGGTTTCAAATACAACTTTTCTGACCTCAAGAGTCCTTTGCACTACTATGGGAATGCCACCATGTCTTTGATGAATAAGGTAATATGAGTGTGCGCGTGTGTGTAATCTTTGATTTTTAGAGTTGGAAAGCCTATTTTCTCTCTTCTCACCCTGTCATTTTACTGAAGGAAGAGCTTTTGAGAGGTCAAGGGCTTGATAAGGGTTACAGAGCTACCAAGTGCAGAAATTAGGGTTCAAGTCCAGAGTGTCTTGCTACAGTAGCAATGCCCAGTTTGTGGACCTCAGACCCTTGGGAGAACCTTGTTAGGTATCATCAAACCCATGTAGGGACCGAGCCGTATCTTCGATACTGTACCAAATTTGCACTGTTTAAATATACAGATAGATAATCTACTATTGGAGATATTGCAAATTCACCTAAAAGCACTGCCATTTCCATAGTAATTATTTTCATGTTTTTTTTCAGTTAAATAGACAAGAAGGTCTGTAACATTTTAACTCCATGAAAAAATCTTTATGGCCAAAAAGGTTGTAATCTTTTAATAGTAGATCATGCTTCTCTTGAATTAGGGATCAATGGTAGTTGATTTGATTCTTCAAATTTTTATTTAAGAGACTGGGAAGGAGTTTTCTATTTTCCTAATTCTAATTTGGGTTAGTGGCACATCCTAAAGTGACAGGAGTAAGATGTTATCTGTACATTTGTAATGTTGAAATGTGATTTCTGTAAAGTATATGCTATATATATCCCATGAAATCAGTCCCCTTAAATCATCATCTCCAAATGCTATGTGCACTGAAGAAGTGGTGTTACTCAGGTTAGATCTTAGTACTGCCTTTTTGTGCCCTCCCTCACGTCAGACAAACACTGGAGTAGTTAGGGGCCTGGGACAGGCTTCAGGCTCGTTTTTTCTCAGCCCTAATCTTTCCTGCAGCACATCTGGTTATTTCTAGTCACCTAAACACTTTCCTGAGGAAAGTCAGGATAGCCATCAATAGAATAGAATAATTTCCTTAAACATGAGTTCCAGGTGATGATTTTATTGAAGTAATCAACCCATTTGGATTTACAATTTTGGTATTCTAGACTTCTACCATGATTCGGTAGACCAGAGGGTGATGTGAGGGAGCCTCTTATGTGATGGTTTAAGTGGAAAAAGTGGATTTTAGGGAAAGCTTTGGCACAAGAATGAGCAAAGAAGAGTAAATTAGAAAGGTTATCACAAGCTAAATCCATGCCACTTGCCATATTTGAGGTTTTCATTCAGAAGTTTTTTAGATACAGCATATTCTACTGCTGCTGTTATCTGAGATTGGGGTAAATGGTGATTTTATTTTACTTTTATTTTCTAGAGTGCATATCACAATGTGACTGCAGAGCAGCTCTTTTTGAAGGACATTACAGAAAAGAACTTTGTAATCAACTTGATTCAAGATTGACCCTGCAGAGAAGATAATACTAATAGCATAGTTTTATTTTTATACTACAATTTCTAGTTTATTTTTAAATGTATGTACTTGTCAGGAAATGAGGTACAGGGTCCAGCAGAAGTAACGCCTGTTTGAGTGTGGTTGGTAGGGTAATAATACGGCTGTAGTAATTTATAGTTTTAATTTGAACATTTCACCTAAAATGTCATATGGTGTGCTTAAGTGTGATATTGTGTTACAGAATTACATGCTTATGACTTTGTAATAAAACGGGGCGTTATTTGTGCTGGACCCTGTATATTAAGCTATCGCCGCCTGGTGATTCATAATCACCAGCTTAATTTCTATGACTATACTTAATTTATGACAGCCAAGAGATATTAAGATATCAGGGAAAGAAGCTGTAATTATATTGAAAAAAATACGCTAGTTTCTGAGGTGTTTTTAAACATCTTTTTAGTTATTTCATCTTAAGACTTTTGAAGGGATAGGATTTCCTAATTAGCACAGGAATTTAAATTCACTGCAACAAAGTGGAGTACAAGATGACACACAGGCTACTCAGTTGGAGGGAAGTGGCTGTACCTGGATGTGGCACACTGGAAGTACTTCAGGTCTGTATCTGGATGGCTGTCTAGTCTGTCTGTTTTATTTAAGGAACCTGATTTGAATTTTAAATCAGCTCGGAATACAGCAGTGTGGATGGTAATGGAAATCTAAGATCATGCGGTATAATTAGGCTTTTTGTCCTACAATTAAGTAAACCATGAGTATGATGAGTAATTAGGTAGAATAAAGATGGTAGTTTTTGTTCTTAAGTGGAACTAGGCTAAACGTGAAATTCTAGATGAGTAGATAACCAAAGAATGCAGTTTTTAAAGTCCTGTGACTGCGTTATTTCAAAGAAATAAAGTTCATACAAAGAAGTTGAGTTAGACACGTTCAAGGAGAAAATCCTTAAACTTTGTGTGTTGCCTGGTTTAATTCATTAAGTTTAAAAGTTTACTATCAGAAGTAAATTAGAAAGACGAAAAAGGCACACGTAAGGAAGCCCTTAAGAACAGTCAAGGTATTTCTGGACCTAAACGGCATTTTCATCTCGTCTTCAAATGGAAAAAGCTTCCCTGGATACTTAGGCTTCACCAGAGAAGGACCCTACAAGTCGCAAACACGCCCGTCCTACAAACGTGGTGAGCTGGTCTCCCTTCCCGTTCTAATGAGTATCACTAAGGGCTATGACGGGGAGGGGGGGGGGAATCAGTGGTGAAGGAGAAGGGGAGAGAACAGAAGGTGTAAGAATGATGGAATTAAAAGCTATCAGAAGAGATATGAGTTGAGTGAATTAGTATCTTTTGAGTAACTATCTCTAGGAGACATCGACGTTACTGAAAACCCACCTGCCTCTCTGAAGAAAGTGTATAAAGGGAGAAATATTAGATCAGAAACAGGGATAAATGAAGTACTGACAAGGCAGGGTAAGGGAAGAAAATCAGTAGCTGATTTAATCCAGATCCAGACATGAAATATGGATGATGTCCTGTCCTGTTAATGGCACACACTTGCCCAGTGCCAGTTCCATGTGATTGTCCTAATAACTGAGGGGAAGGGCAGGCACTAGACGGGGGTGCCCGTGTTAGTGGGATCTTCCCCTCCAGCCCCACAGCCAGAGGCTGCAGCTTGGCGGCCGAAGTTCACTTCGATATAAAGTAATTCCATCTTCGACAAGGATACTGCTGGCTACGGAAAAAGTCAAAGTCAACAACCAGTGCTGGTATTTCTAAATGTTACTGTATGTACTATAATGTTGGCCATAAAATTTTCTGACTGATGTTAAAACTGAGGAATCTGGCATTTTGCGTAGTATAAGGGAGGGGTACAAACCTCAAGGTGGTTTTAGTGAAACCAAGAAAAAATATCTGAGCAAGACACATATATACAATTTATTAAAACACATGAACACATTAAAATCTCACTGTTTATACAATCTAAGTTCTAGCAACATATACAAACACTGAGTGACTACAGTACATGCCGAGGTAAGAAAAGTACATTCTGGGAGAATATCACTGACACTCAAGCCACTTTTATTTCCAATATGTATTTCAATATGTGTTTTGTTTCCACCATTCCTAGTGCCAAAAAAAAAAAAAAGAGAGAAAGAGAGAGAGAGAGAGAAGAGATGAAGAAACTAGTCACAAGTTGGATTAAATGAGAATCGGTGCCACGTATGACCTAAAAAGTATTTTAATAACCATTCAACTCTTAGATTTTGCAGTTTACGGACTTCAAGTTCAGAACTGAAAGGCAGAGCTAACAGGTAACTTTCAGGTACAGCTTCACTGATTTCACTAATATCTCTTTTAAAAAAGTCTGAAAAGCATAATCGATTAGTTCTTTCTGATCGTGCCATCTGACATGGTGTTGCTATTGCCCGTTTGTTCTCCAGATGACAATGTGGAGCCAAGGCAGTAAGTTCAAGCTTTATCACTTCCCGTGGAATTCAGCCACATCAATATGTAGATGAGCTCATTTTCCACCCCTCCCCCTGTGGGGGGAGGGGCAAGTACACACACAACATCCTATTTTCAATTCCTGTGTAATTTCTCTACTAGAACCATTGCATCAGTGAACTCAACCCATTGTTCAATGCAAAGTGCACACAGTGAAACGTGAACTTAAATAACTGGACTAGAACCTGCGTACAAAAGGACCTATTTGGATTTACAGCTTTCAGTAAAATACAGTCAACATTCACAACACCTTCAACTGTGCTGGTTCCTACGACCAAGGAACAGTGGAGTCGGTGTAACTCCGAAACATGTAAAGGCCACACCTGTTGCACCGTTGTCTGGTTCTATTTTTAAAATCAGGAAAAAACATTTAACGCAATAAACCACAGTGACTTAAGTCTTTTACATGTTTCAAGCAAAGAATAAAAATTCAAGGAAACTGTGTAAAAAATGGTTGATTTCACATTTTCAGTTGTTACTTGATTGTCTCCAAAGCTGTGTATATATATATATATATATATCAGATATATAAATGTAGTTAAAAAAAAACAAAACACCAAACCCCAAAACTCAACTATGAAAACAAACTAAAAGTACAAAACCAGAAAAACCCTTTGTATCAGGCTCAGCTCTTCATTTGGAAAGTCAAATATATAAAAGTAGTAAAAACTCAGTATTTGTAAAAATCATTGGCAGTTCAAGGCCAGCGCAGTGGCAATATGAATCAAGTCTTCGAACACACGTCATTGAAGGAAACACTGGCTTCTCAAAAAAAACAACAAAAAACGTTCCACGGGAAAAGTAGGTGCACACAATTACACAAAAATAGCGAGCATCTTCGGGAAAATGAAATAGTCACGGAAAACATCTCTCTTAAAGCTTCAGGCATATGACCTTAGGAAAAGTCTATTCTCTCTGGACTGAGGATGAATTAAAAAACTAAAGCAATGGGTTTACTGTCTTCCCACCTGACAGGGGATGACTGCATTAATGCATGTGCTTCACACACTCGTGTGTTCCAGTACAAGTTCCACACCTGTGCTTTTTGTTTCAAATGTTCTGAAACAAAGTATGTATTGGTTTTTCTATGAGTAAAACTATGCCTCATAGTGTATTTGGAGAAGCAACAGCAAATAAAAATAAAACCAACCAAGTCAAGTAGAGGGCAGGGAGGCTGTCGAAATAAACAGTTCTGTTTTGAAGCAATGATTTAGATTACCGATAGACTCAGGAAGCAACAAATCATGCAGACCATTCACCATTAGTCACATTTAGCAAATTCTGGCAACAACATAATCTGGTGGCCCAAGCCAAGAGAGATGACTTGGACCTGATGGAATAGTACATTTCTATTAAGTCTACAAACTAAGGTTTACAGAAGAAGGGATGTCAAATTTTAATCACGTGGTCAGCTTATGTCATGTTGCCAGTCTAAAGACATTTAAACATGGTTTTTACATCACAGGCTGGTAAACTGCTGATGATTTCTATTTCGCAAACCTAAAACTAGTTCTGGGCAAGTGGTGACAAGCTGCCCAGAGGTATCAAGAACTGCACGTGAAAGGTCACGTGCTGGGATGCTGTAACACCCTGCCCTAGGTACGACACAATACAGAGAACTACCCACACAGAGCTGAAGAATACATGTTGGGTTTATAGATCTCATAACAGTTTATGGAAAACTGAAGTTAAAGTTTTTTTTTTGTATTTGATTAAGAGTAAAAAATACCTGGAGATTTATTAAAGAAAAAAAAATCTACCTACACATGAAATGAAAGAAAGCAAATTCTGGTTACTTTTTTAAAGGTGATTACATGACTTCCGAAGAATGGTTCTGCCTTTCACTGTGACAGATGCCAAGTGCGTCACGTTTACAGTGTCTGCTTGGAAGCCCTCAGCTTTTCACAACCCCCTCAGGAAGAGTTCCACTGCAAATAAAGTTGGAGGGCAGAAAAGCATCTCTTTCAGAGCTTTTTTAAATTGTAAAGTTCCTGTTTCCACATAAAGAAGTAAACTTAAACATCTGAATTGGTGAGGTTTGACAAAGCAATGACAAAACTCAAACGTTTTAGAAACACAAGAACGGGGCCGGCCACCACGGGTCCCAGGCGGAACAAGCAGGGATGGGACCAGGTCATGCACCATGAATGTCAGAGCACATGAGAGTGTCAAAAAGTGAAAATCGATCACCCTGCCCATTACACGTCAGAGTTTCTCACCTAGAGCTCTCCTAAGGAAAAAGGGACAAGTGGGTGTGACAGCAGTCACAACAATGGTTTTATCACTCGCCATCATTTTGTAAAAACCCAGAAAGCAACACAGGAACAGGAAAGGCGGAAATCACGGCAGTGCCCACCTTTCACAAAGAGCGGGATCTAAGCCATTGGGCATTTCAAGAACAGCACCATGTGTTATTGCCAGTCAGGCGTGCAAAAGCCACTTGCATTTGTCACATGTGCCTGCAGCATTGGTAATAAATACTTACTCAGTGACTTTGAATTTCTTTGAAGGGCATAGTAGGGAGCTTTTTCTGTGTCAAAAATAGTGTTTTACAGTAGTAACAAACGGGATGTTCAAAACTTTACAGGCAGGCAGTAAGTGTGCCACAGTAACACGTTTAAAGCAAGATGACAAGATTAGTAGTTTCTGTACCTCGGTCCTCCCATTTCCCCCAATGACATTCATGACAGATACGCAGTACATTCTATATATTACTACCACTAATAGGAAAAAAAAGGCCATGTGCTTTAAAACGATGCTTTGTGAAGAGCAGCATCACCTTCAAAGGATTTCTTTAGAAACACCACTGTCACCATCCCTCCCCGTTCCCGATACCTCCTGTGTGCTCTGTGGCACCTGGTACAGCAATTCATCTGGGGCACTGGGACCTGGCTTCCCACCTTTCGGGGTGTCGTACTGGGCCCGGGCTGAGGAGCAGCTGTCAGTCCTGGAGAGAAGGGCACTGTGCGTTCCCACTAAAGGAGGCTGGTTCCCTGTAGCTTTGAAAGTGGACGTTGAGGGCAGACCGACCGAAGCGGTGGTGTGCCCCGAGATATCCATGACAATTGGGGTTGCGTACTCGGGCCCAGTGATTGGGAGTGGTTCAGCGTAGGCGTGATAAACCTCCTGCATCGGGGAGTTGTAAGGATCGAGGTCGGCGTAGCCTGTTTCCTTTCCTTCTTCTGGCCTGAAGGTAGACCTCTGATGAAGTGTGCCAACCATCCCTCCCACCAGCGGCTGTGCATACTCTGTGGATATTGCAAACGACAAACAACAGGAAAGTCACCTCACGGATACACAGCTTATACAACTTAGGGTGGGAGCCTCAGGCTTACACCAAAAGCAAACACTTTTTTATGGAACTTTTGTTGCTATTAACACCGACACTGGAAGAACCAACTTCGAAATTAAAATGAAAGATGCTATCTTGTATGGCACAGTAAGAAGTTAATATGCCAGAAAGCCTCATTAGTACTTGTCCATCAAGAGTGTTTGTGTAAATTCTTCAGATATACAGACAGTATTTCATTGGAAAAGAAATGTTCCATTATTTGAATAATATTAAAATATAATTTCAGGAGGAATATCTACAATAAATACATACCAGGTTAATATGATACAGTTAAGTCTCGCTATATCTTTCCTGCTCATCTTTTAACATCTCTATATCCCCAATAAAACCAAACAAATTTCCAAGTAAAAAGACCAAAAATGTCCATAGTTTCTAGAAATGAATGCCCCAATTTTATGGCTAGAACATCTGAGGCACAGAAATGACTCTCTCAAGATCATCTCTTTAAAAAGTTCTCCACCTTCAGAAAGTAACTGACCTCACAGGTACGACATAAAAGACACTGCGAACCCCAAAGCACGTGGCAGCAAGCACAGCGGCTTGTCCCGCCGCCCGGCTGAGGGCTGCCGGGTAGGTAGTTACCTGCGGAGTCAGTCTGCAGCACTGTGGTGACCTCCCTCGGACTCAAGCGGTTAACCTCGCTGCTGCTGTAGCGAACTGGCGTTTCCTCGTGCTCCGCTGCTTTGGCAGGGAGCAGCTGCTTCATTCCTTTCCACCAACCTTCATTGTGGCCGTAAGCAAAAGAGACCATTAAATAAAAGCCTGTGTCGGAAACTGTGACAGTGTGTGAAGAGAAGTCCTGTTGCGTGTAAGCCATTTCTGCAACAAATATCTATACAAACTAGCCTCTATGTTCAAGCCTCTTCTCTTTTAATCCTCACCCGAGGGTTTTTAAAAATGGATTTTAGGAAGGGGGAGAGTGACGGAGAGAAACATCGACGTGAGAGGGAAACACTAACTGGTTGCCTCCTGTATGCACCCCGACCAGAGACCAACCCCAGAACCTTTTGGTCCAGGGGACGATGCTCCAACCAACCAAGGCCAGGCTTCTTTCTTCACTGTGGTAGAATACACGTAGTAAAATTCATCATCTCAACCACTTTTAAGTGCGCAGTTCAGTGGTATTAAATACACTCACACTGTTGTACAACCATCACTGCCACCCATCTCTGTAGCTCCTCACCTTGCACAAGTGAACTCTGTACCTACTCAAACAGGAACTCCCCAGCTTTCCCTCCACCCAGCTCCTGGCGGCCAGCATTCTACTTCCTGTCCTGGTGACTTTAACTACTCTCGGTGCCCTGTATGAAAGGAAGCCTCCAGTATTTGTCCTTTTGTGACTGGCTTGTTTCACTTAGCACAATGTCTTTAAGGCTCATCCATGTTGTAGCATAATCCAGAATTTCTTTTTTAAGAATGGATAATATAAATGGGGGACATCTGTAATAGTGTCTATAATAAAAAATTTTTAAAAAATTATTCCACTGCATGTATATGTATTACGTATACATACATCTACCAGTCGATGTTTCTATATTTTAACTGTTGTGAATAATACTGCAATGAAAATGGGTGTAGAAACATTTCTGAGACCTTGCTTTTAATGATCATAGGTATATACCCAGAAGTGGAATTGCTGAATCATATGGTAGTTCTATTTTTGATTTTTTGAGGAACTACCAGTGTTTTGCATAGCAGCTGTAACTTTTTACACTCCCACCAACAGTGCACAATTTCCAGTTTCTCCACCACTTCACCAACACTTGTTTTTTTAATAGGCACCATCCTAATAGGTGTGAGTGAGGTGGTATCTCATCGTAATTTTGATTTGCATTTCCCTAAAGATTAGTTGAGCATCTTTTCATGTGCTCATTGACATTTCTAGATATTCTTTGGAAAAATGACCATTCAAGTCCTTTGCCTATTTTTGAATTGAGTTGTTTTTTTGTTGTTGTTGAGTTTTAGAAATTCCATACATATTCCAAGTATTATTCCTTCATGAAACACATGATTTGCAAATATTTTCTTCCATTCTGTGGGTTGCCTTTTTACTCTGTGGATAGTCTTTGGATACACAAAATTTAGAAGTTTTCATGAAGTCCGATTGTCTATTTTTTTCTTTTGTTATCTGGGCATTTGGTGTCGTATCAAGAAATCAATGCCAAATCCAATGTCGTGAAGCTTTTGTCCTAGGTTTTCTTCTAAGAGTTTTATTGTTTTTAGGTATTTTGGGCCTTGATTCGTTTTGAGTGAACTTTTGTAAATGGTGTTAGGTTAGGGTCCACCTTCATTCTTTTGCATGTGGATGTCCAGTTTTCCCTGTACCATTTGTTTAAAAGCCAGTCCTTTCCTCAATGAACGGTCTGGGCACCCTTGTCAAAAATTACCTGTCCGTATTTGTGAGGGTTTATTTCGGGGTGCTCTATTCCACTGGTCTCTCTCTCTATGGCACTACCACACCATTCCCCCCACCACACAGTTTTGATCACTGTTGCTTTAGGGTGAGTTCTGAAATCAGAAAGTGTGAGTCTTCCAGTTTTGTTCCTTTTAGAGATTGTTTGGACTATTTGGAGTGCCTGAATTTTAGGATGGATTTTTCTAATTCTGCCAAAATATCACTGGGATTGTGATGGGGATTCATACTGAATCTGTAGATTGCTTTGTGTGGTAGTGATGTTAACAATATTAAATATTCCAACCCCTGAACATAGGATGCATTTCTATTTATGGTTTTAAAAATTCCTTTCAGCAGTATTTACATCATTGTATTAGTCTTTTGCTTCCTTGGTTAATTCCTAACTATTTTACTGTTTTCGATGCTATTATCGATGCAATTGTTTCTGTAATTTCCATTTCAGATTGTGGACTGTGTGTACAGGAACGCAACTGATCTTCGCATGCTGACTCTGTGTCCTGCCACTTTGCTGAGCGCATCTACTGGTTTTTATAGCTTCTTGTGGTGGAATCGTTAAGGTTTAGCTCTTCTTCAAATTTTTGGTAGAATTTACCAGTGAAGCCATCAGGTCCAAGACTTTTCTCTGTTGGGAGATTTTTTATTATTAACTCAACCTCTTTACTAGTTTTAGGTTTGTTCAAATTTTCCGTTTCTTCATGATTCAGTCTTGGTAGGTTTTGTGTGGTGTCTCAGAATTGATCCACTTCATCTAAGTTATTCAATTTTTTGGTGTACAGCTTTTCGTAGTATTGTCTTACAATCCTTTGCATTTCCATAGAATTGGTAGGAAGGTGGCGGCTTTCATTCTGATTTTAGTAATTTGAATCTTCTCCCCCCTTTCAGTCCGCCTAGCTAAAGGTCTGTCACTTTTGTTGGTCTTTTTGAAGAACCAACTTTTGGTTTCATTGATTTTCTCTATTGTTTTCCTACTCTCTATTTTGTTTCTCTCTCCTCTAATCTTTATTATTTCCCTCCTTATGGTAACTTTCGGTTTAGTTTTTCTTCTTTTTCCAGTTCCTTAAGTTGCTCAAGATTATTTTCTTGCTTTGATAGAAGATTCAGTGCAAAGCAGAAAATAGTAGAAATCTCTACCAAAAGCATATACAGAAGCAGACTACTAGCCAGATATAGTTTGTCTGTGGTAGGGGTGGTTTTTAATATTGTTTTTTCCCCAAAAAATACTTTCTAAGATCTACCTTGGAGGGCTAGCAGCAATGTGATCAGCATCTACCACAGCTCATTTTAACCCTGGCCACAGTGGTGAACCCTTGGTTCCTAAGAGTTGCTTTAGTAGTGTCTGGGAAGTGGGAGACCTGTAGGGGCCTCTGGTGTGACTTGCAGCGATCTGCCACCTGCTGCAGAGCTGGAATTCAGAACATGACAACTCAACACGGCAGAGATGGCAAGAGTTAGGGGTTTCTACACTGCGGAACTCCACAGCAGAGTGTGTTTGTTAGTAGGACCCAAAGCCTTTGCTTCTTACAGTGCTCATATGGACTTTAAAGAACACTGGTCTCCTCAAGAGAAATAGATGATAAAAATCAGACAAGTTTTCCAGAAGAAACAGAATTCCTTTCCCTGTCACTACTTAGTGACTAGAAGAGATTTAACAGAAGAGTAAAAATGAATGGAACACAGGGGGAGTGTGTTTTTCTAGCAGCGCCAAGGAATTTAAGTGGGCCTGAAAACAACTCTCCCTTCACTGCTGCCCCCCGGAGCGGACGGACTTCCTGCTGACAGAAAGACGTGCAAAGTTATGAGTTACCTGCCCGGTCCCAGTAAGGTAGATCATAGGTGCCTTCGGTTTTTTTCTTTCTGGAAAAGTACAGAAAAAAGTTAGCAAATAGCGTGAATTCACTAGTAAGACAGCCATGAACCTGCAGGACAAACACCGAAGTAAATAATTAGTCACGAGCACACATTTCCACTTGCTGCTCCCCTGGCAGAGAGTCCTCTATTCCATTTGACTTTGTTCAGGTTAATGAATTCTGGATTCTCGATAAATATTAACTGTCTCCTGAGAGAGTTATCTCAATACCCAACAATTTCAAAAGGAATAAATAAAAAAAGGCTTAGTCTGTAGATAAAAAGACTGAAATAAATCAAAGATCCAGCCCTGATGGGTGGGTTTGTATGGCAAAATCATGGTAGGTTTGATTTGATTTCAAATACAAATTTCACAGAACAACAGAAATCCCCACTTTTTCTTCTGCATTGTTATTTTTCTAATTTCCTACTTTTCATCTATGGGCCTCTGTCCCAGAGAAGTTTCAAGTGTCACATCTCCTTAATTGAGTAGGCTAAATTCCCCCAACCATCCAAGATAAATCAACTCTGTCATCAACAGTGACAAACAGCTGAGAAAAGAGAACAGGATTCTCCAGGCCTGAAAGACAAAAGCTACATGTACAACAGAGAAGCTTCTGCCCAGTCCACCCTCAGAATTCTGACACATCCTCGCACCCCAGGAGGAAGCTCCCATCCCTCTGTAAGAGCCATCTACCATCTACCAAGAGCCTTTTACAAAGGACAGTTTCTGATTCAAGGATGTGAATCTAATTGAAGTTAATGCTTTGCAAGCTCGAGAGACAACAGACATACACCAGTGCCTAAACGAGGACAAGACGGTTATGGGACCTGCTCAAGATCACAAATGTGGCTTTCTCAAAGAACCCACGCTACGTGCTTTTCCTACTTGGAAACTCCTCTCCGGTATTAAACTATGCCTATAGTATTGTTATTAAAGACTTCCTTATTTTGGAGTCTGACTGTATTTAAAATGAAACATTTCATTATCCCAAAGTAAAGTACAATGTAAAATTTGTGGAAGAGATGGCATGTGCTGAAGGTGTTCATCAAAACTGCAATGCAATATTAAAATGCTGGTTTAATAGTAACTTTTCTCCTCGAAAATCCTCAAATTACCGTAAGACTTCTAAATAAAATGAAATCAACAATCATTTCTAAAAGCAAGTTAGACGCCTTACATGGCTAGGACAATTAATTGAATGGTATGATTATTAGCCAAGGGTTGTACTATAAAAGATTTTATATGCTCTCAAAGCTCCAGGTTATTTATTCATCACGTGCCAAGGGCTTAGAACGGTGCTTGGCATGAGCTAAGGCTCCAGTAGTCGCAGCTGCTGCGATTCCTCTCCTGCTCACTGCTTTCCACAGCCCTTTAATAGCATCTCCTTCTCCACTCTCGTGGAGCCAGCTGTCAGCAACTTCCACCACCATGCTCAGAAGTAACTTCCACTCTGCAGCTCAGGCCTTTTGTCTTGAACAGACATGTATTCCATCTGCCTCTTGGGAGTCTGAATGTCCACCGCGTTCTTTAAACACCACCCCAAACTGATCTGAAGACTTGTGTCCTGCCTCCCTCTCACCAATTGTCCTCCGTCCTCACTCCCGCGTCCCTGTGCTCTAACCACAGTGGACCTGACCTCGCCGACCGAGTACGTGTTCAGAGGCAGCAGGGGTTAAGAGTGTGGGCTCTGCGTCCAGGTCCGAAACTCCACTCCACCATGTACTGGCCAGGTGACCTTGGGCAAGTTACATATACTCCCTGTCTCACTTTCTCCTTCTGTCAAATGGGGTTTATAACAGTACCTTTTTCATAGGATGTTGTGAGGACTAAATTAGTTAAAATGTGTAAGGCACTTAAGAGTTACATGTAAAATCGGCATTTAATTTTCTATAAAGATGAACTGTTGCTGCTATTCTCATTGTTACTATTGTTGCTTTCCAGTTCCCTGGAAGCATCAGGAAGGTCTTTCCTGGACTTCCCTAAAGCCCTTCCCCCTCCATCTTCCCCTAATGCCCTCACACTGACTTGTTGGGTTTCTGCTTAGACAACCTCCCAACATCATGAATCTGGGATCCATAGGGATCCATGTCAGTACCATGGCTGATAGTCTTCTGCACTGTATCCTCTTCGATTCTGTAAATTTTGGGTTCATCACTCAATACGTGGCACAGGGTAAGCGCTCAAATACTTCTCAAACGTCCAAACAAAGGAAGTCATTCTCTTGCTCCACCAAACCTGTCCCTCCTGCTCTGTTACCTCAACTCATGACATCCCTACTGGTCTAACTGCAGAGCCAGAAACTTCAGATCATCCGAGATCCCTCCTACTTCCGGGACATGACAGCCAGTCATGTGTCCTGCTGATGAGACTGGGACAGCTCTCCCTCTTCACCTTTCTTTTTTCCAGAATTGCTGCGGTATGTTCTTGCCCACCCTTCGTAGTTTCCTAATTCTTCTTCCTGTCTCTTCTAGTACCTCTTCTTTGATCTACTCTGCAAAACTCTTGCCACTATTTTCCTACAGTCATCTGGTAATACCCCCTGTGTGCTTACCACACTCCAGTGATTTCCAATCTACAGGATGAAATCCAAATTTCTCTCCCCCAGAGAGCTCCCCCTGATGCTGGCCCAGGCCAAATTTCTGTGGTTCTTTCTCAGTGCTCCCCATGCGCCAACTCGCCATTCCGCCAACATCCCACACAGGTGTGCTTCTGCTCAAGGCAGTTCCGTCAGTCAGGGCCGTTCTCTACCTCCCGCTATCTACCCAAATCCAATTCCTCCTTTTTAGTCAAATATACTCTTTCCTGAAGAAAAGATTTCAGGAAACTCTCAGGGCTCTTGCATTTCTGTTCTCCAGCACTTCATAAGTAGCTCATCAAACTATATTACAGCCTTCATTTTGTGCCAGTCCTGCTGAACACCTCGAAGACAGCAAGTGCGTTTCATTCTTCCCGTAAGTATTACCAGGCACCTATTTACTATGTGTTAAGGAATTTTTCTTACTAACGTGTATATGACAGTGTGTGCTGCAAAATTTGATACAATAAAGGTACTCAGTAATCGAACATACTCATTTTTTATGGGAATAAAGGAGAAACATGTATTTTTATTTTAATGGCTATCTTAATTCTCTCTCTCTCAAAAAGATGAGTTACAGTTCATCTTCTGTACCTAGTTTCTGTTTCACACTTGGAAACACCCCCTCTAGGACCAGTGAGGTGAACTGCTCACATACTGACCTGTTTCTCCAATGCCAAGCACACACTAATATGAGAATGAGCGTGGTGAGGACCATGACGAGTACGGGGACAAGCACTGCGGCCAAGGCTACATCTGGAATATACCAAAGGCAGAAATTTGAAGGGAAAGAGTCAAGATTAACCATATCAGCATTCAAAGGTTTCTATCTCAAAAAATACCATGAACATTATTTATGAAATGAGACTTGGCATGAGCTAGTAACTTCAGAAGCTTTCGTGCATACATGGAAGTTTGACACGCTATTTGATCCACCTTTGTATTACGTTGAACATTTTTCATAGTAACTTCTTAAATCACCAAGACAATGACTGAAAGACAAAGGATAAACTGAGACAACATCTTCTGCATGGGATAAAGGGTGGCTGTAATTAATATATTACAGGATATACAAGTCAAAACAAAGAAATGCTGGCAGAGATGAGTGAATACATAAAAAAAAACAAGTGACCATTCAACGTGTTAGGCTCCGTAGTAATCAGAGAAGTGGAAGTTAAAACCAGAATAAGATCCTGTTTCTGCTTATCAAATTGGCAGATGTTTAAAATAACTAATTGTTGAGGAGAATATTAGAAAAAAAGATGTTTTTATGGGAATATAAAAATTGATACTTTCTGTATCAGTTTGGGGCAATATGTATAAACAACGATTACTTGACAATTAAATATCCAGAATTTATCTTAGGGGAAAAATTAAGATAACATTCGAGGATGTATCTTTAAAGAGGCTTGCTTCCGTATCTGCAGAAGGGTGAGAAACTGGAAATAATCCAAATGCCCAACAATGAAAGGGAATAAGTACATCGTGGTCTCCTCCTTACAGTGAAATATTACCCAGCAAAAGGAAATGATTTTGTGACACGGTGGCACAGTATTCATAGATACAGGAAGGTATGTTAAGTCTAGAAAGCCAATGGCTGGTCACCAGGGCAGAAACTGGCACAATGCTGGAGTCTGCAGGGAGTAGGAGGTCATTTAATCCCCCTATCTCACTCCACAGATAAAGCATCCTGGGCCCAGGATACAGAAAACGGTCTGCCTAAGGTCACGTGCCACAATAGTTTCTTTCTTCATCCGTCAACCCCCTCCTGTCCATGAGGATGGGGCCAACTGCCCTGTCTCCTGAGGGTTAATTGCCAGACATGGTCAGGCCTTATTCACTTAAAATTGTATCCAAAGGATACAATAACAGGAGAGGGAGAGGATGATCAATAACACAAGGCCTCTAAGAGGCTGGATGGGTGGGCCTAGGGCAGGGCGAAGTGGTCAGTCTTGGGTAGTACAAAGAACCCCCTTTTTTAGTGCAGTAGACAGAGGGTACAGGGAGTGTATAGGTTCCACAAAAAGGGAGTTTCCTTCTAATGGCTTCTACTTTCTTTGTAAGTTGAATAGGTTACTGAGAGTGAGCGAAGATCTTTGGGTCAAGCACTTAAAACATGGAGGCAACTGTTGAGAACAGGCAGAAGAGCTACCCAGGGAAAGAGGCCACAGGCTCTGCCCGGCACCCCACTAAAGGAGCAGCTGGACGTTACACTGGCACCAATCTGACCATGGCATGCTTCTCTCCAGTGTCACGCTCAGCCTGAATGTAAAAATGAAGACATGCATACAACAAAAATCCTGACTCAGGCTAGAAAGCACTAAGAACTCAGAAAAGTAAATGCACTTTTTTATCCCTAAAATTTGTGAAATTGGAGAGAGAAAAATCAAGTTCAGATGGATGTAGTTTGATTTAATGAGAGGCTTTAAAGCACCTGCTTAGGTTTGGGTCTATACATCACTGTTCCAGAAAAAAGGAGATAAGACCTGCAACATTCCTTGTTCTTTTATTTGTAAACATTTTTATAGATTGTCAACACTATTACAAATGTCCTCTATTTCCCCCTTAGCCTTCCTCCATCCCCCACCCCCACCACCACATTGTTGTCTGTGTCCTTGGGCTACTCGTAGATGTTCTCTGGCTAATCTCTTCCAGTCCCTCCCCCCTCCCTTCTGAGATCTGTCAGTCTGTTCATGTATCCATGCCTCTGGTTCATCAGTTTTATTTTATTTTTTCATTAGACTCCACATATGAATGAGATCATATGGTATTTGTCTTTCTCTGACTGGCTTATTCCACTCAGTATAGTATTCTCCAGGTCCATCCACACTGTCCCAAAGGGTAAGAGTTCCTTCTTTTTTACAGCCATGTAGAAATCCCCTGTGTAAATGTACCACATCTTTTATCCACTCATCTACTGATGGGCACCTGAGCTGTTTGCTGACCTTGGCTATTGTAAATGCTGCTATGAACATAGGGCTGCACGAACCTTTCAGATTTGTGTCTCGTGATTCTTAGGATATATTCCCAGAAGTGGGATCGCTGGGACAAAATGCACTTCCATTTTTAATATTTTGGGGTACCTCACTGTTTTCCACAGTGGATGCACCAGTCTGCATTCCCACCAACAGTGCATTAGGGTCCCCTTTTCTCTGCAACCCCGCCAGCAATTGTTTGTTGATTTATTGGTGACAGCCACTCTGGCAGGTGCTAGGTGCTATCTCATTGTGGTTTAATTTCCATTTCTCTGATGACTAGTGACACTGAACATTTTTTCATGTGACTATTAGCCATATGTCCCCTTTGGAGAAATGTCTATTCAGGTCCTTTACCCATTTTCTAATTAGATTGTTTGTCTTCCTGGTGTTGAGCTGTGTATGTTCTTTATATATTTGGAAATTATCCCCTTATCAGATGTATCATTGGCAAATATGTTCTCCCATATAGTGGGTTCCCTTTCCATTTGGTTGTTTCTTTTGCTGTCCTGAAACCTTTTAGTTTCATGCAGTCCCATTTGTTTATTTCCTTTATTTCCCTTGACCTAGATGTATTACCAAAAATATTGCTATAAGATATGTCTAAGATTTTACTGTCTATGTCTTCTTCTAGGATTTTTATGGTTTCACGACTTAAAGTCTTTTATCCACTTTGAGTTTATCCCGGTGTGTGCTGTAAGTTGGTGGCAGAGTCTCATTTTTTGTGCATGCATCTGCCCAATTCTACCAACACCGTTTGTGGAAGAGGCTGTCTTCCCTCTCCTGTAGGCTCTCACCTCCCTTATCAAATATTAACTGACCACAGACATGGGCTGATTTCTGGACTCTGTTCTATTGATCTATATATAATGCCTGTTCTTGTGCCGGTACCAGGCTGTTTCAATTACAACGGCCTTGTAGTATAGTTTGAAATCAGGTATTATGACACCTCTAATTTTGTTTTTTTTTCCCTCAAGACTGCTGAGGCTATTCGGGGTCTTTTTTGATTCCGTGTACATTTGTGAAATATTTGTTCTAGATCTGGGAATTGCGTTGAATCTATAGATTGCTTTGGGTAGTACAGACATTTTAATGACTTTAATTCTTCCAATCCATGAATACGGTATGTGCTTCCCCTTATTTATAGCTTATTCAATTTCTTTTCAGGGTCCTATAGCTTTCCCAGTACAGGTCTTTTGGCTCCTTGGTTAAATTTATTTCTAAGTACCTTATTTTTTTGTTGTTGTTGCAATAGTAAATGGGACTTTTTAAAATTTCTTTCTGATAGCTCACTATTGGTATATATACAGGCTACTGATTTTTTTATAACTCAATTTATTTACTTTATTATTTTTTAAAATAAAGCATCGATTTTTTAAAATTATATTTCATTGTTTATGCAACTACAGTTGTCCCCGTTTTTTCCCCTTTGTCCCCCTCTGTCCAGCCCCCCACATTCCCTCAGGCAATCCCCACACTGAGGTCCATGTCCACGGGTCATGCATATATGTTGTTTGTCTACTCCATTCCCCAGGCTGTATTTTATATCCCCATGACTGGTCTGTAACTACCAATTTGTACTTCTCAATCTCTTCACCTTTTAGCACATCTCCCAACCCTCCTCCCATCTGGCACCATCAAAACGTTCTCTGTAGCTATGATTCTGTTTCTGTTCTGCTTGTTTATTTGGGGTTTTAGAATCAACTGTTGATAGATATGCATTTATTGTCATTTTATTGTTCATAGTTTTGATCTTCTTAAAGAAGACCCTTTAACATTTAACATATAATTCTGGTTTGGTGGTGATAAATTCCTTTAGTTTTTTCTTGTCTGGGAAGCTCTTTATCTGTCCTTGAGGGGGGAGGCACCAGTCAGGTTCACAGGGAAGTTGGGGGCGGGGAGGGCATGGCCCCTCCCCACAACTAGGCACCAATGTCCCCTAGTCTGTCCAGGCTGCTATGCCCACCCAGGCCTATGTCACTGCCTCCTCCGACGGGGTGAGCGAAATCCCTAAGGGGGGTGGTGACGGCATTCCTCCAGGCTAAGTGCTGGGAGAGGGCTGCTCCCCCGGAAGAGGTGTTTGCTATGGGTGTCTGAGACTGACTCAGCCCTGGGATCCTGGCAGCTATCCCCCTCCTCCCCAAGTCTCTCCTCAGAGCCACAAGCCCAAGGCTCTCCTCAGGTGACTCCAATCTTTACCACCCTCCTTCGGCCGGAGCCCAGGGTTAGTGGCAGCAAATGCAGTTTTGCACGTTGGCCCTGCAAGAGAACGCCCATGCCTCAGGCGGCCTCCACCTCCCCCTGGCAGACAGAACCCCCAGCTTTTCAGCACAAATGCTATGTGCTGTCTCTTCCGGGCTACAGTCTTCTGGGCTCAGGAGTCTGTCCTGGGGCTTAGGACCTGCGTCTCTCAGGCGGGACCTTCCTCTGCTCAGCTGCCCCTCTAGTGCCTTAACCTCTGCCTGAGCACAGGGCCAGTCCTTTCACTTTTCTGCCCCCCTTCCGGTCTCAGCGTGGCATCTTTTACAGTTCCTCGGTTACAGACTTCTTCAGCCAGTTGTCAGCTGTTCTTTCAGAGTGATTTTCTCCCAGTTTGGTTGAACTTCCAGTTTGGTTCTGGGAAGAGGTGAATACAAGTTCCAACAACTCAGCTGCCATCTTGAAGTTCTCTCTGTCATTCTTTATAATGTTATGGGGATCCTACTTCTCGAAGGAAATGTTTTAGGACACTTTCAGTTTTGAGATTTTAAGATCCTATCACTGGAATTTAAGATGAGCAATACTTCCAAATGACTATTCTCCCATCCAGGCACACGGTCTGGGATTCTGCCCAAACACATGCCTTCTGCAAACTGGTGAGAAGCTCTGTGTGGATGCTAAGATCTCCTGGTTGTGAGAATTCTTGCTTCTCTCTCGATTTTCCTGCAGCACAAGAAACTGGTCTACTTGGACGGTAGAAAAGAAACTGACACGTGGGAGGTTGGAGAAAGCTATCTGAATCCAGGCAGATTTTCAGTTAATGAGAATGATTCAAGTTCTGTGTGGCACAAGTGACTCTGAGTGAATTGCTTTCTCTGCCCTGTCAGAAAATAAGTGTGCTTTATGTGTCTGCCAACACTGAAACTGATTCCTCTAGAGCACAGGTGCTTGCCCCCGTATTCAACTGAAATTTTGTTTCTCAACCACTTATGAAATGTTTTGTTTAATATCTTACTTACTGTTAATAAAGTTTGAAAGTAAATTCTATTAATGTTTATACTTACAATCTGAAAAACTATAATTGCAAACATTCTAAAAACAGAGACCAAACTTTTTTTAAATGAATGTTAACTCGAGTATTTTTTAAAAAGTATTAGTTTTCATCAAAACATGTTTTTTTCTCTTTCTTTTTTTACCAAGTTCCCTATCCAGCAAATTCATATATAATAAAGGAAAAAAAAGGTCTGTTTGCTGCTATGCTTTTAGTTATTTCTAGAAACATTTCTAGGCATGAGACTCCACATGTTTAGCTACATAGGGACAAAAATTGCAAGAAGAGGCCTAGAATACAGCAACCATCTCTAAATATTTAAAGAACAATTCTACATGGCTCCTGAGAATAGAACTTAGAGCAAAGCACTTAGATTTTTCCCAAGGGAGGGAATCAATTTTTTTGCTATACTTAAAAAACCCAAGTTTGAGGAAAAGAAACCGAAAGTATAAAAGCTACTGATGTTGTTGAAAACTAAAGCTGAAAGCAAAACAAAACACTACTAAGTGGACAAGTGTGAAGGTTTGGGCTTACCTACCTTTGGTTACACTCGGGGTCACCGTGGTGTTTTTGATATCAGGAGCAGTGGTTGTTTGCTCCATCTGCACAGGAAATTCATTGCTGCTGCGAGGTTGTAGTGGTTGAGTAAACTTTGGGGCATGACCTTGGAAAAAAGGTTTTAAAACTCTTTATTCTTTTACCTACATCAACTAGATTGAAATAAAATTATTTTACAATGCTTTGAACATATTTATGGAAAGTTATACCACAAATCCAGGGAATATGAAATTCTCACATTTAAAGGAAGCATACCTTTGGCTATTTTTGGAGGGGCTGTAGTGTTCTTGAGGTCATTGCTGCTCCGGGGAGGTGGAGGTGGAGGCTGGGTAAGTTTTGGAGGACGACCTTGCAAAATGGTTTAGAAAAGTTTACACATTTTGCTTATAAAAACCATAATTAAAATAGTAATTTAAATGTTGCTACTATCTCCTAGAATACTTAACTCTGTACAGTAATTTTAAATGTCAGAGGGAAATATGTAAGAAGGATAAGTATCCTCTTTGTATTAAATATAAAAACACACTGGGATTTCTCAGTTTTTAAATAATTAAACTGAGAGTAATCTCCTTAAGAAAGAAAATAATGGAGAAGTGAATGATGTTAAACTCTAAAGCTATAAAAATTTCACTGCAATTGGATATACTACTTATCAATTCACTTAATATTTACGGAGGACCCACGATGTGGTAGACACTGTGGTAGTTCTTAGAAGTGCAACAGTAAACAAAATATTGCAATGTAGTATTGAAGGAAGTTACTCCCACTTTTCATCAAAGTAACAATCACTTCGACTGAGGTTACTATCGTAAGCAATCGTCAGTGCTTATGTGATAAATATTATATTACATGAGACCTGAAAAGTTTACACATTTATTGAGACGAGATTTGGAAAACAGTCTCATTACACCATCTCATCAATGATGCCCTCTCTCCTATTTGTAATTCTGGAAATCATTTTGATGTCCAACTTTTGAAGAGGGTAACTATTTCTTTTTAAAAATTCCTTTAAGAAGATAATGTAATCAGAGGTTAAGCCCTTGATTATTGACTACTTTCTCCGAGAACAGCACTTAGCATTTTTAATTAATCTGCTGAAAATAACACGTTGAAACATACTGCTACTTTACCTTTAGGAATAACCTGACATCCAAGCAGTTCCACTTTCATAGCGATTTTCTGCTGCCACTGAGTAGGATTCACTCTGATAAAACGTGCAGTAATTGGTGGCAAAAAGTTATTGCGCACATCCTGGTGATAATCTTTGTTTCCTTGAAATATCTTAAAAAAACAACAACAAAAATATTGATATTTTACTTCAACAGAGGCCAGCGCTAAATTGCTCCACTGAAGTATGTTTTGTTTTGTTTTGTTTTGCTGTGGGCCTTAAATGAGATCTGCAAAGTATGACAATAGAAATGGATTTTCAAGAAAACGATTTAATCAGTATTTGGAGAACTACTAAGAAGCTGCACATTCTTCATCAAAAACTTATAAAAGAAAATAAGGACTATAAAGATGATTTTAAGATGATAACAAACAGAAGAATGCTAACTTGCTAACTTGGGAAGAGAGCTTCAATAGCAATGAGATGGTATGTTGTTATTAATAATTAGTAACGCCACTTCTGTGGAATTACCAACTATTTAAATATGTTGATTTTATTTTCCAAGTAAAGTATAATTGAACATACGAGATCTTAGAGGAAACGCTTTACTGTGTACTATTCATCATCACTTTTTCTCAGTAAATAGGCTGGAAGTGCACATACACTAACACAACAGATATATACCGCCACCTGCTGGGTAAACCACACAAACACAGTTCTCATGCCTGTTTCCTTGTTGCTCTGTGAGCCAGAACAGTGACACTGTCACCTGCCTAATGTAACGACTGTAACAGCAACAATGCATTGTATGAACAATCCTGATGTAACAACACGATCTCAAGGACTATCACATTCCCACAACTATTTCAAGCAAATACTGATAATGCCTTACAAAGGGAGAGCTCTAAGTTACAGAGCATTTTATATAATTAACTCAGCTGCTCTTCCTGATAACCCTATGAAACAGACGGAATCCAGAAAACTGCAGCTATGGGAGGGGACTGCACAGCCGGTCACCGAGGGAGCAGTGACTGGAGTCTGTGTCTTCTGACTTACACAGAGGGCTATACTAAGCAAAAAGGGCCTTCCTTGTTCCCTCAGGCCCAATCATGTAGGTAGTTTCTAAAGACCATTAATAAATGAAGACCTGTCTAAAATCAAAGTGGTTTGTTTTTATCAGTTTGAAGAGGAAGAAGATGGGCTAATGAGAGACAAAAAACTGTCATTTCACATAATTCAATGTAAGGACGTCCACTTCTATCCCTGATACACTAACAGTAACTGCATTTAACCTTCTGCCTTAACTTTCTGAGAAGTCAAATAAAATATATGAAACAATGGTTTTTCAGACACTGGACAACAGGCAGCAGGCAGCAATAACCCCTGAGGAAGGGGAAAGAAATGAGGTGAGCCCTGCTACTGACCCAACATTGCCTAGAGAGAGCCGGTGTCTCAGGGAACTGAAGAGATAGCTCAGAGGTGGAGCAGCCCAGGCAGCGAGGGTTTGCAGGGTACAGAAGGGAACAAAGCTGCAGAGAGACTTCTAGGACTTGTAGGGAGTTTCCCATTAAATTTTCAGCCGCATATACATGAAGCAGCTATCTGTGGGTGGGTAAAAAAAAAAACAAAACTATAAAGGAGCCAGTAAAATAATTCTGAGAAGTACACAGGGCTGAGAACAGCTCACATTGCCAATAGCCAGAATGAAGAAAGCATGCAACACCTGGGATGTTGGGTTGAGTACTTAGAACACTATTTTCTCAGAGGTGGGGGAAAATTACAACAAAAGGCTGCTCAAGTCCTGCCTAATAAAGCTAAAACGCCAGCCTTGAAAAGATAATGATTTTCAAGTAATCTGTATCTCAGAATAAAGCTCAAACAAAATTAAAGGGATAATAAAAAATGAAACCTAGCGCCGAAGAGTGTAAAGCTTACAATGTCTGGCTACCAATCAAGTATTACCAGACTTCTAAACTACGGCCCATAATGCCAGTCAAGATGAAAAGATCTAGATATGACATATTAGTAGATAGAATTAGTAGGCTAGGGCATCAGAGTTATCGTATACTCCGTGTTTCAGAGGCAATGAAAAGCATGAGCACGTTGAGTACTGACATGGAAGAAACCTTAAAAGATAGGATTAACGGCAGATCAGACATTACAGAATAGACTGCGGAACTTGAAGACAAAACAATAGAAATTTCTGAAACTAGAACACAGAGAAAGGTTAAAACTACGAATAGCGTCCGTGAGCTGTTAAGACATCTTCAAGAGTCATAACCTTCATGTAATTAGAGCTGAGGAGGAGACATATTTGAAGAAAAAAATGGCCTACAATTGTACAAATTCGAGGCAAATTATAACCCACAGATGCAAGAAGCTCAGAAAAACCCAAGCAGAAGAAACAGGGAGACAACTACATAGAGCACATCATAATCAAATTACTTAAATGATAAAAAGAAAATCTTAAAAGTAGCCAAAGGGGAAAAAAAGATGCATTCCGTATTGAGAAACAACAGTTAAGAACGACAGCAGAATTCTTGCTGAAAACAACGCAAAGCGGAGAAGAATGTGCCAGCACATTTAAAGCAGTGAAACAAAGGACTGTCAATCTCCAAGTCTCAACTCAGTGCAAGTGGAACAAAAAAATCTTTTTCAGAAATATAATTCAATGTTTGTAGGTGTTTTTATAATATAACATGGATAACTCTTGTAACTTCAAAAAATGAACTATACCCCACAAATGTAATAAGTAGTTTACAAATAAATATGGATGTGCTAACGGTAAAAAGTAGTTAAGTTTGGGGCCATTCAGCAGAAGACAGAAATGAAGACAATAGTGTTATTTGCTTCAATGGGTGTAGGCTCACCAAAGATGAAGTTCATGTGGTATCAAGCAGAAGAGAGGAAAGAAGGCCTTGAGTAACAGCGGAAGAGTTTAGATCCGTGTGAAAGACTATAGGGAGCTCCTGCAGTTATTGAACAGGGATGAGAAAAGTGGTCATTGAAGATACATGAGTAAATCTTACATATGACAGGGAACTGATAGTATCATACAGCTAAAACAAAACTCATAGTGAAGTTTCATTAAAAATATACACTCAGAATTTCAGTTCTAGATGAGAGGAATCCACCTTCCTCGGGACGTGGGCTCTCCCAGTCACCAGATCTTGTGGTGGGTCAAGGGCGGGAGCCCAGATGCAAGTGACAAACGTCTGGATGAGAGCCACCTGCGCCTCCTCCAGCCCCTCATCTGACCTGGCACATTTCAGCACCGTCATGTTTGTTAACTAAAACAACTTCAAAACGACCACAGAAGTTCAGGAAATTCTTCAGATAGGAAACCTTACAGGAGTTAAGGAAATTCTTCACGTACAAAAATAGTGAACTTTTCTAAGACAAAGTCGCTGAGGAGATCTTGAAATAACCTTTCAAGTCTAAAATATCCTATAAATTAACGCACTTTTGCCTTTAGCTCTTTGTCCCCCATGTTACAAAGTAGAAATCTGGGAGCAAATTAGGCTTCTCCATCATTCTGTGCACTGAAAAGCTTTTTAAAGACAAGAAATGGTAAGTTCCCTTTCAGAATTTTCTTATAAGTTATCGATTGTAAAAAACTGAGCTAAGATGTGCTGAAAAGAAGAATCAGTAAAGTACCTATAACCCCTACAATGTTCAAAAGGGACCTAGAACCATCAGTGAAAATTTCTTATCCAGAAGTTAGAAGGGCTAACACTACCTAAAATAACCAGAAGAGGGCAGAGTAAGACCAAATGACATTAACTTTTTAAATTACACAGGAGTGCTCCTGTGACTTTTTGCAAAGGCTCATTTTAAAAAATGTTAAAAAAAATACCCTGTTAATCATTTTACCTTATCCTGCTCCACGCCGGGCTCTCTGTACACAGTCCACCTCTGCCCGTCATCACTGTACAGAACTCTGTAGGCCGACACGTAGTAATTATGCTCCGCCATGGTAGAGCCTGTGGTCACAATGCCTGGTGGGGAACGGAGAGCTGTTTTCACAGTGCACACACTCTGATCTTCGAAGTTTGCTCACTACTGAAACATGAGCACCTAAGAGACACTGTTCAAACACTTTCTGCCTATGACACATTACCCTATCTAAGTGCCAGCTTTCATTACAATAGTAACAGAATCCTTGGCTGTGTTCCCTTGTGGAGGCAGGAGAATTGTGTGCACACAAAAGGAAAGGACCATCCCATGTTAGTAACTTGTGCTCACATCATTGTAAAATATACTGTACCTATGAGTAAGAATGACTTCCTGGAAACGAACAGATTAAAGGTAATTATTGGTATTATTTTCAGCACCAAAGCTAAATACATCTTTAACAAAACCAATCCCAACAAATTATTTTGACCACTTCCTAAATGGCTTTAAATAATTAAATTTATATTCGGCTCATGTGGAATATTAGGTATAGCACTTAGACTCCTTCAACATAAATTTCTCTTAATGACTATAATAGATGGTATTTCAGATGCCTCAAGGTCACTTTAGTAAACACTGCCTTAAAAGAAATTTTACAGTAAGAAAAGCTAGTAAGACTCAAATACTGATGCCTCTCCTCTGTCACGTTTTTATAAAACCCTCTTCAGTAACATTAACACCAGTAAAGAAAGGTTAAAACCACATAATTAAATTTGCAGCGACTTAATGTTCTATAAAAATCTTAGATGTCACTATGTATTCGAATAAAATCAGTATTATAAATTGTTCTAAAAAGTAAGCCTCTTAACCTGTTATCTTCTTTTCCTTGTTCAGGTCTATTTGTAACCACTGATACTCATCAGTGGCAAAAGCAGCCCAAGGAGGTCCTGGTTTCTTCAGTCTGGCCTTTTCGGGTTTCCAACTGTTCTCTTGCCCCGTGTGGTCGGTCCACTCCAGCACAGATGAGGCCGTTATCTGGGGATCGGCAATCACGCCCGATTCCATCCCCAGTGTTCCGTAGCAACCTGAAACAACAACCACAAAAGAAGAAAAGTAACTGGGTTTCCAGCTATGAATTTAAATTCTATATAAACTTGTTCATTACAAACTTTCTATTGTACCTTTAATCAACATGCATTATGCAAATAACACACTGTAACAGCAAAATTTCCAAACTAGGCAAGTGTTTCTGGGGTCTACGTTTTGTGTCTCATGAGGAACTGTATATATTTATTCACGAGCCATATCCATTAGTTTGGTTTTCTTTTAAAGATTGATTGATTGATTTATGTATTCATGTATTTATTTATTTATTTTTAGAGAGAGGGGAAGGGAGGGAGAAAAACGGAGAGAAACATCTCGATCAGTTGCCTCTAGCCCCCAACTGAGGACCAGGCCCACAATCCAGGCAGGTACCCCAATCAGGAATCGAACAGGTAACCTTTTGATTTGCAGGCCAATGCTCAATCCACTGAGCCACACCAGCCAGGGCCATAACCATTAGTTTAATGGAGATACATATCCTCTCCCCAGGACAAGCTCCCAGGTCACTGGGTGACTCACACCCTTAACTTCAGGTGTTTGCTCAAATGTCACATCCTCCACGATGCCTCCTGCATTGCCCACCCAGTCCCTCCTGCATTGCCTACTCTTTCTTGTTTTACTTTCTACATCCTTTATATTATAAACAATCCATTGTGAATAATAATTGACTTATTCACTGTTTATTGTCAATCTCTCACTAGCAGAGTGTAAGCTCCAGGAAAGCAGAATTTCGCTTATTCTGCTCACTGCTGTATTCGTAAACCAGAAGAGTATCTGACAAATAAAAGGAAGGCACTCAGTAAATATTTTCAGTCAAATGAATAAATTACTTCTTCAGACACGTTCAATAATCTTTCTTGCTTACATGATCATTTTCCTATTAATGTAAAACATCCAGCTTTTTTCATTCATTATACATTAAATGCCCTTCTTACCTCACAGTGTTATTGGAACAACTAAATAGAAAGTACAGGAAACAGCACTTGGCACAATGCCTGACATCCAGTGAACAAAAAATACTAGCTACTGTACAAATTATAAGTTATAAAGTCCGTGAAAAGCTTACCACTTGTCTTAAATGTAAAAAGACTTGTAGATAAGTGTCCCCTGAAAGAAAGAAAGTTTTTTTTTGGTGACATATCACATAACACATAATTTCCCCATATTTGTCCTAGTAAAGCTTTTCTTGTTTTTATTTTGCTGTATAAACAACGAAGACTACTCTCTGGCTATGTATCGGATGACTGATAATGTTCCTAGTTAACAAAAATAGTCTCACTTCTAAGCAGAACTTCTGAAGTCAGCATAAATAACTTTCCATACAAGTATCTAGTTCCTCGTTTCATACATGATTATGCAAATGGGTCCATGTAGCCTTGAATATATACTTATTTTATCTCTTTCATGAAATAAGCTGACTCCTAAACCTTTTCTGCGGCATTGCTTCTGGTGGAGGTACACTGAAAGGTGTACTTCTCGACAAAGAGGCTCCAGTGTCCTGGGACAGACAGCAGAAAAGCTGACTACTACCAAGACTGCATTTGTTACAGGAAATCAGCATGTCTCAGTTGGCGTGTTCGAGTGCAGCTTTTGGATTTCAAAGTCTGGGGCAGCATGGGTGCCTGGGGACAACGCAGGGGCGGGACAGGTGACTAGGTCGCCATGTGGTAGGTCAGAGGACTCTAAGGAGCTCGGAGGAACGAAAATCACCAGTGTGTGCTCCTGTCTTCAGCACAACATTCAAATCATTACAAGCAGATGCAACTTATCCTTGTTTTTTAAATATGAAAAAGAGAACTCACGGCAAAGGAGATCTGTCTAAAGGTAGAACAGGGGAAAAGAACAAAGGATTAGCATAAATGTATCTAGAAGAAACCAGAAGAAGGAAAGGTAGCTGGCTGTATACTAGCGACGGGCAGACAGCCCATGAATGGCTTGTTTTTTTATGGCCAGTGAGCTCAGAATGGTTTTTACATGGTTAAAGAGTTGTAAATAACATGAAAAAGAGTAAGTGACAAGAGCCATGTGGCCCATAAAGGCCTAAAATATTTGCTAGCTGGCCCTTCACAGAAACTTTGCTGACTCCTGCTTTCTACTGCTGTGGCTGTGGACCGCGCTCCTGTCTTCTGAATGAAAACTGGCCTAGGAGCCCTGAAGAGAAGCTCGCATCAAACAGGTTTAGTCCTGTGTGCAGGGCTGGGCATATCTAAGAGGCAAGATCTACAAAAACAGATCAGGAGTATTGCATTTCTATTTCACGTCTGAACTTCTGCTTTTATGCCTAGTCTAAATTTTGTAAAATAGTAGAATGTTGTAGAGACCAGGAAAATATATTCTGAAAATATTTTCTGGGGATGGGAAGGGGGATTCATAATACTACCAACCTCTGATTTATTTCAAAATTGAACTTACACTCAAAGTGTTTCAATTACCCTCAAATCATCTTGGGTCACAGAGGCTATAAGGAACAGAGTAGTTTACACCTTCTGACCTTTGATATGAAGCGAGGATTTGACAACATACTTCTAGACTCTATTCCAGGCCTTTTCAATACTTAGAAAAGAAGAAATAAACCCATCATGCTTACAAGTGACTGCTGTTCTGACAGAGAACAAGCCACAGGAGTCTGACCTTGCCCATTCTCTTCGGTACTCTCGGGCAGGAGCCCACACAAACGTCAAGTGCCAACTGCACAAACGGTGTCTCTCGAACACCACTAACTCATACCGCCGAGGTCTCGCGTTCCCTATCCCACCCCTGCTCGGCATGCTCATTGTAAACAGCCCATATACTCACACCACAGATGTGACGTTGTTAGCCAAAGAACTCTCATAGTACGGGATCCCTTTACTGATCACAACGCTGATTTGGCCGCCCAAGGTGTTTGACACCACTCCTGCGTGCACACCAGCCATACACAATGGTGAGGACTTGAGGGAGGGAAAAAGAAAAGATGAATTTTTTTACTTTCTTCTGATAATTCACAAATAAGACTTACACTTCCTCAATAAATTAGCTTATCTGGGCAGTTTTCTCAATAAACATTGGACAGATTATTGATGCTGTAATAGAGAACAAATTTTTAGAAGAAAAAATAAAACATTACTTATTACTAAAAAGAGGTAATTCCTAGAAAAAATTATCAAAGATATACAATAGGTTCACATCTACCTATTCTGAAGTTTAAAAAAATAATAAAGTCCTATCACAACTTTAACATAAGTCTATATCCAACTTACATCTCTATATCCATGAGGGATCGTTCCAGATATCTCAGCAAAAGGAAGCAGACAACCAGCTGGGCAGTACTTACTGTGAAACAAAATGCAAGTTAAAGGACACATACCACTGTAGTTTTGGGGAAAAAAGACCAAAAGACATCACATACCCAGTTTTCAGTTCAATGTAAATGCCGTGATCTCACCACTCTGAGAACCACCACCCCTATAAACCCTTTCAGAGTTCCTCCGGTCCCTCCAGACACAACTTCACCCACAAATTACAAAAATTGTCTCATACTTTACAGCTTTGGTTATTTTACTCCATAATGAATACAGACTTATTTCTATTGTAAGATCTATTTACCGTATTTAATAGCTACATGATATTCTATTTTGTGGATAAACCATCATTTATTTCACCAACCCTCTATTGATCAAATTTATGTTGATTTAAAAAAATGTCGGGTACTCACTCACCCACCCACCCACCCACTCAATACATTGCCTGAATGTCTACGATGGTCTAAGTGCTGGGCTGTGCCAGGAGCCAGGTTTACAAAAGTCAACCACACGAACACGGCCCCCGTCCTCACTGGGCTCACATGCCAGTGGTGGGGGAAGACGTTAAACTGATATACACATAATTAGATTATGACACTGCTACGAAGAAAAGGGATTCTCTGAAATAACTGGGAGGAATCTAACTCAATAAAAGTAATACAAATATTCAGTAAACTTACTACGTGCCAAGCAGCATCCTAAGCACTTTAATCCACGTAAGAGCCCTACACGGTAGGTACTACTGTTACCCCCATGTTATAAATGAGGAAACCAAGGAAATGTGTGCCTAGGTCACATGGCTGGTAAGTGGCAGATGGGCCCCAGAATCTGCTCACACACAGACCTTTGCACTGCCTCCATCAGGGAATGGGGCTCTGAGGAAGTGAAGCTCAGCAGAGAACTAACGGCTGTCACTGGGGCAAGTGGAGGAAAATGCAGCCCAAGCAAAAGGAACACCATCCCCATGAGGCAGGACGGCCTGTGTGCATCTGGAACTGAGAACCACCAGAGCAGGTAGACATAATCTGATTCATATTTTTTAAAAAGAGCACTGTGACTCCTGGGAAGAAAAGAGACTGTAAGGAACCATGAGTGAAACCTGGGACGGAATTAGGCAGACAGTGCAGTAGTCCAGGCGAGAATGTTAGCCCCTTGTATGTGGGTGGTAACAGTGGAGCTAGAGAGTGGAGGACCCCAGACATCTGACCCGCTGCAGGGCTGTGCACCATACACTGACGCCAGGTTACCTCTGCAGACCAGGATCCCCCACCTGTGCTAAAAAACACACCCATCCTGTACAGGCACAACCGTTTCTGAAGACAAAGTGAAGGTTCTTTGTGAAGAGGCAGCAAGTTGCAGGATAGTGAGATGATCTTAGAAGATGAGAAGGATTTTGCCAAGCAGAGAGTAAAGTGATTCTAGGCAAAAGGTCTGAAAGCTCAGGGCAGTGTAAGTAATTCACAGCTGTTTTAACACAAGTGCATGAGATAAAACTAGAAAAATGGCACAAAAACCTGGGACAGGATCCTCAAAACCAAGCTAAGGCATCTGGATGACTTTTTGTCCTAATTAGGCACACCTGAAGATCTGCAAGCAGGGGAATGATCAGGTACGTATTTTAAGAAACAACTTGACAGCAATGTGACAGCAGAATAAAGGCAGCAAAGGTTAGAAATGGAAAAGAAATCAAGAGAAGCTGATTCTAGTCTAGGCAAGAGACAAGAGCATAAAACAGGGAAATGCCTGTAGCAAGGCTATTTGGGTAAGAACACTGAAATTCTGTAATAGCCTAAACCACGTTCTTCTCTTTTAAAAGAAAAGATAAATAATTCTTCCACTTTTATTAGCAGTTTTGCCAGATTTTGAAGAGCAACTAGTTACACTTTTGTGAAGAAGATCCAAACGCTGTAAAAGTAATGCAAAATTTAAAATGGCAACTCAATGGCTTTAAATAGACTCTGGTTTATTGAGTGAGGTCTTAGAATGCCTTATTTAAGTTAGCAATTTATTTATTAAAAATTGTGTATTTATTCCTACATGTTTAAATGTCAGTCACCTTCAAAGTACTCTGCATTTGATGCAGTGCACCTATTGAGAAGATTTTTCCACTGCTCAAAAGACTTTTTGAACTCATCAATGTTGATGCTAGCTAGGTGCTTCTGCTGTTTTTGTTTCACCCCTTCCACACTGGCAAAATGTTTCCCTTTGAGGATTTTTCTCATTTGAGGAAACAAAAAAAAAGTCACTCAGGGCAAGATCAGGTAAATTGGGAGGGTGGGGCATGGGCATCATTCCATTTTTGATCAAAAACTGCTAAACACTTAGCGCAGTGTGGACAGGTGCGCTTGTGAATCAGACATCACGCAATGGGCAAATCTGCTGAGAGAGCCTTCAAAAAACATTCAGTGACGCCAAATGCAGCCTCTCACAACGCCAGCTGGGGCACTGGCTGAGGTGGGCTCCTAGAACACTCACCTAGAGGGGCAGGCTGTAGTCAAGGGGCCTGCCCTCCAGAAGATAATTCCTGTTTTTTGGGGGGTCTCCCCTGCTATGTGTCACCATGTACATTAATCTTCAGGGTATAAAGAATGAGGATGAAGTAAACGAAGAGTAAATTTAAGGGGAAAAAAAAGCACAAACATGCTCATACCTGAACTCAGGTTCCAAAAAACTGGATGCAGTGTCTAAACAAGTAATTAGATCTAGAAGAACAAAAATAAAAAAAAAACTGATTTAATAATATATAGGGTTTTACTCTTGATGAAACGCTGTTTCAAAATCCCAAATCATATTGTTCTAAATTTCAAAACCTCAACAGCTGTCAAAGTGGTACTAGTAACATTTTACAAACGTTTGTTAATCAACATTTCTTTCTGACTGTAAATATCCTGGTTTCTGGGCTTTGTCTCCCCGATGCAGTTTCCTACCACATACCTCACGTGGTCACGTATGCACAGGGTGGGGCAGAAGTAGTTTATAGTTGTGAGTACCTGAAACTGAGTTTATTCTTGCATTATTATTGTATTATTTTCCATAAAAAACCCTGTAAACCCACTTTTGCCCAACCCTGTATACAGAAGGCACACAGATAAGTATAACCTAGAGCCTTTAAATGGCTTCTATAAAATATAGCTCCCCCCAAAAAGAAAAAATATTTTAGTTATTGTATGACCAGAAAGGATCCTTTGCTGGTTACACACCAGAAGAACAATGACAGAAGAGAGGTGAGTTAATTCAAATAACTGCAACTCAAAATCTGGTCCACAGCAAGACCAGCAGCATCAGCATCTTCTGGGAACTTAACCAGAAATTCAAATTCTTGAACACCATCCAGACTACAGAATCTCTGGGAGTAGGGCCCAAAAATCTTTTTTTAAAAAGTCCTACAGGTAATTCTTAAACACTAAAGTTGGAGAAGCAGTGCTTAAATACAACAAAACTTTAAACATTCAAAATTCTCTGTCTAGAAATCAACACATCTGAGTAAAAGCTAAGCTGTCTAATTAAGACCTAGTTCACAGGGCACGTACAGGCGGCTTTGGCTTCAACATCTCAATGGCAGGAACTTCTGCTCTTAGGACACAGGGCAAGTTTTCCACATGAGCCACAACGTCTCTAAGTGCCTGGTCCTGCCTCAGCCGCACCTTGTACCCATCCTGGCTTTTCGCTGCACTAGTCTTCTCTGGAACATGCTGTTCTCTTAGTCTGGGAAGCTTTTCAACTACCCCTTAGATAAACTGACTCCTCTTTGAGGTCTCAGCTTAACTGCCATTTCCTCATGGAAGCTGCCCCTGACCTTGGCAAATGAAAGACCTTTAGCACAGAGAAGGCACTTAAGTTTGTTGTGTTTGTTTTAGGGAATGGATGACTATCACACTCTCATAGTACCATGTGTTACATGTGAACAATTTTTTTTTTTGCTAGTGAATCCTAGTTTTATTAGCACATTTCGTCTGAGGGATTCATCTCCATTTCTACCTCCATTTCTCGAAAGCCAGGTAGGACCCTAACAAGACTCCAACAATTAAGGTCCCAGAGAGGCCAAAATGATTTGTTGATGCAATACAGAGTTAGAGGCAACATCATTAGATGATGTCTGGTCTACACACAGACTGAAGCCACTTGTCCTCACCTTTGTGTCACCAGCAGCAATCCCAGCACACAGCGTACCAGGAGGCTTTTAGTCACCATCCATTAAATACATGGATGAGTAAGTATCTGATTGTTAGAATGCTTGGCTAAGTCCAACCATGTACTGACCCGGTAGGGAGGAAAACCTGGAGGACCGCCCTAATGCAATCACAAACGTAACTGGCTTCACATATAAATGCCTGGCCACACAACTTGGTTGAGGGCGACCAACACACTGATGGAGACAGCACCTCACATGTGTCCTGGCACACTGATGGCACACAAGTATTTGCTAAGTTAACGGCCAGCACAGCAACAATAGGATAACTGATGATTCTGTTCTACAATTCTGAAGAAATCATGTGTTCATCATTCAACTAAAATGTGTCTTGAAAGAACCGGAGCATAACACCTGCTATACCAATAGAACAGTGGTACTTTGAGAGCAATTATGAGTTAACATCTACACACCACCAGCATTTGGATGGTGATTAGGTTAAATATGTGTTTTTTAGGAATTTAAGAGGCTACATGCTTGGATAAGGGTTCATTACCATCAGGTTTACTGACTGGGAAAAGCAGACAAACTGAATTGTATATGCTGTAGTTATTCCTGTCAGTCTTTACATTATATTAACAAGAATTAATTTTCTACTTTCCTGCCATACCAAAAGAGTTTCCAGCTTCTGAGATTAGAAACTGAACTTCTAAGTGATTCAAAAGTTCAAATCACTG